>JAOCPT020546076.1:0-11244 GCA_026546935.2 Palythoa grandiflora | reverse complement strand
ATGTATCTCAAGAGTTTCGATTGCAAACTTGTCAGTTGACTGTCAACATTTTAAACTTCTTAACCAAGGAATAACGTCCAAAAGATACTCCACAATTAACGAAATTATTTTTTTCTAGGTTTTATTCTGCAGTAGCTTGTGTATTTTAAGCTAAACTTCGGTGGAAAAGAGAAAGAAAAAGATAATGAGAAACTTGAGAATTAGAAAAGAAGGTCCCTGCGTGTGGCTTCTTAGACAGCTTAACAATGTTCTTCCTCTCAAGCCAGTTTATAGTGCTCGCATTATTTGTATCCCACAGGACAAAGCCATTGCTGAAGACGTCGCTTTTTTAACTTCCAAACGGGAAAAAATCTTTCTGAGTTGTTTAATGTTTGGTTAAATTTTTAGAAATAAATAGATAAATAGACCGTAAAACCTGGGTTAAGCCTTATGTAGCCAGAAACACTATTCATATTCTCCAAGAAACTAAATCCAAAATTACAGCTCAAATCAATCTCTACAAGTTTGAAAACAAGTACATGGATTAAAAATTTGGCCCATAGTTAGTGTGGCAATCAGCTTTTGAACAATTGGACGCAGTGTTTTTGCTACCTATTTTTGTGTTGTTGTTCTGGGTCATCGGTTAAGAGCTTGTAAACTTAACGCTCCATTATTAAGCCAAAATTGAAAGAGCAATGTCTTCACTCAGCCAGAAAAGATTTACGATGGATATAAAATACTGCTCAGATTTTCCAAAAAAACAAGGTGACAACTCCAAAAGTGAAGGGGAAAATGATCCATAAAAATTTTGGCAGCAGCAACGTTGGTCAAAACTGTAAGCCTTGTTGAGTGCTGGGCAAGTTTTAACAACGTTGCTCTGCATTTGTTTTTGTGTTTGGAGAAATTAGTGGCTGTATCTTATTATTGGGTTATGTGACATATGAGAGACAAGGCTTGTGTTTTGCAGGAAAAGATGTGAACGTTTGGGAAATTACGAAAGTCTGCGTTTTTAAGGGTTCTGTTCCTGTGACGTAATGTTAGACAATAGAAATTAACATCAATATGTTTACAGCAAATAATGCAACAATCGTCTTAGGATGTAGCAAAAATATGCTAAAACATTTGTTGGCAATAATTGTGCACTTACGTCCAAAACTCTTGATCTTTTTCGCTTAATTAATTAAATGAAAACAAAGAAAAGATATTGAATACTGTAAAAATATTATTTTCGATTTTCCATCGAAACAATATATAAACGTATCCGCAAATATTCATTTTTCGTGTACTCTTTAAAAAAATTTAAGGACATCCCCATTTATCTCCATCTTCAATTGAGTTATCTTTGCTTTATGTATTTTCAATTAGGCTTCACAATAGAGGACATCTACCTTTAACTGGCGAATGACAACATAATTCGTCTACTCCCAGTTTGTCTGGACTTGATGCCTCCTATCATACTTGGCCGATCTGATTGGTTATTGGACACAACTGCTTGCGTTTTACGTCTCCGCGCGTCCTTCCTTTTCGTCATTCCTGAACTGGGCTAAAAGTCATCTCAATCTGGCTTTCTCACGTGGGGGCGTGGTTTAAATCAGACTATCCGCTGTGTGTGGTCTGCTTAATAAATAAACAGCATTCCGAGCTGTTCAGTACGGTGTGTTCTCTTGCTTTGGATCAAACTTGGAACGTGGAGCCAAACCCACGAGATACAAGCGTCTCAAAGCAAAGCCAACAAAAAGAAAACTGCAGTCTGGGTATTTTCAAGCCCTGAAGATCTATTGTCAAGTTTATAAAACAGAGGCACTGAACTGCGAAATGAAGTTCTGTTATTTTGCAGTGGTATTTGTAACTTTCTTCACCTTGTTCATGTTTTTACCTATGTTAGTGTATTCCGATGCCGATGACGACAAGGTATGTAAAGCCAATCATGTTTGAAAAAAGGGTTTTCTTCTTTCAATTTGTGTCTTTTACTCTCACTTTTCACCGTTCTTTTTTTGGCCACCTGTGGTTCTAAAAACTTTCCGCAAACATGCGTCGTGAGTTAAAGCAACATATGCATTATCCGCGAGGAGATATATTATAATTGTAGAAACTTTGCCCTAAAATCAACTACAATTCCTAGACCAAACATCTTCTTTTGACAGGAAGTAAGAATACATGTACCAGTTCTAGAGCGTGTTTAGTAATTAGTTCTTTGAGTTCTTATCTATCACTGAAATTTTAACCTCATGATACTCTTCACCTCTTTGTTGCTTTTACCTTAATGCATCACCCTTTGATTTTGTTTTCGATGCGAGTCTTGATTAATTCACCACCCAAAATATCAAAACCTGTTCCGACGATGTTCCAATTGACAGGCTATTAATAACTAAGTTATCCGTATTCTTGATAGCTTTCAGTTAGGTAGTGCAATTCCGAATCGTTGGTACTCTTTGGGTGGTGTTGGCGGGACTGTTGACTATATTTAGTTTCTTTGAAAATTTTCTCTCAAATTTTCCAGCCCGTTTGCTTGAAACTAAGATCGGGTTTAGTACCCTTTCAAAATATGTTTAAATGGTGACTAGAACAAACAGAATTTTCTTTGGTTTATTTTCTAATCAAAAAGATAAGGCTGCATTCCTTATGTCGAAAACCCAGATTAAGAGGGTTCTGATTTATGCATGTACACCTTTGACCACATTTTCCATTGTGTTTTGAAGCTCAAATTCTCTCATGTTTTTTGGCCTTTTGACAACCTATAAGTATACTGTAACTTTCAGATAAATCTCGTCCCAACCTATCGTGCTTTTGCTCCCCTCCAGTTTACTAACTCACATAACAATTATAAAAAAATAATCAGTCCAGTTTTGCTTTGCTAAGGAATTAACCATCAAAGCCGGATCCCAACCCTCGTCAGACATCAGGCCTAATATTTGCCGCAGTAAGTTTCTGTTTTGTCAGGTGTTGTCACGATAAAATTCTCCGCGTGGCTTTGCATTAGAAAGTCAAGGTCCAAACGGGCTTTTAGGGTTTGTAATTGCTAAAAGCGACAATATTAAATCATGGTAGGGAGTTCTTTAGTAACATATGTACAGCAAAGTACTGGCTTCGGTTGTTAATGGCTTCCATATGTGCACCATTGGGAATATTCCATTGATAGCTCACCGCTCTTGAAAACATTGCCACACGATTCAAAGCGAGTTCATGATTGACGTTTTTCAAGTTGAAGCCTTAAATCAACTTTAAAATAAACACTGACACGAGCTAAAATGGTCCTCTTCTTTCAGCGTGATCAAGACTTGTATATCTTTATACAACATTCAATTACCCATTGATTAAAAGTGACGAATTGTCGCCCCGTTGGTATTCAAAAGGATTTTGGTTCCCATGTTTAGTAAAGGTATTTCAAGGGTCAATAACATTTATAAACGTAAAAATAGGTTCTAAACTTGCGAGGACCATTTTTATTGCCAAAGTCAATTTTGTTAATGTAAACATTTATAAAAATGCTAGATAGCAATGTTTTCCTTAAGGACCATTTTGTCTTTGTTCGCTTTATAATTTCCTGGGCTCTTGACCAACGGAAGTAATTTTGTAGGATTTGCGAGTATGCGCCTTGGATTACTATGCTATGGATCTTCTTTCTGAAAAAAAAATACATGATTTCCTTCTTCTGTTTGTAAAAGTCTTGCAAACTGGTACAAGAAAGGTCATAAAATTTGTTGCAATTTTTGTGGTCTGAGGTTTTCGCGGCCTCATATAAATGTCGTGAGTATGAAAATATTTACTTCGTTGGAGATACAAACTGGTAAAGTAGGAAAAAATTTATATAGAACAATAAATCTGACTTTTTTTTTAGTAGCTAGCTTATGAAATCGTGAAATATATAGCAATTTCTAAGTACCAATACGTTGAAACAATATGCGTTTTATTCTTTAAAAATCTTAACCATAAATCATTCATTTTCTTTCTGTTGCAAACTTGAAAACAATGTCAAAACTGGTTTTGTTTGCAGTCGAATGTTTTTGCATTCCAGATAAAGCCACCAACATAACTGATGGAGAAAAATCTATTTTAAAGAAATTTAGATTTATTAGAAATATAATCTATTCTGACTAAAGATTATCCTCAAAACACACAGGTAAGAAAGTTCATGTAACATACGTAGTTGATAGATTTAATTTTTTTTTTAATTTACGCCCTACGTGGTAAGTGCAACCATTGCTAAATAAACGGTATACACTTTCTGCCATCTGTGTTAGTATGTCGTTCCACCGCAAGCGATAGCTAAAATAAGGCCATGGTCATATCCCTGCCTTAAGGGAAAAAATAAATAATAAATCTTAGCAGCAAATGAATAATTTCCTTATACCATGCTGTTAATGCAACTCTATGTTCATTCAGTGTTGAAAGTTCACGTCAAACAGAAATAGCATTTTAAGACCTGCTTTGCAAGGTCACCTGTAAAAATTGTCGGATCCTTTCTCCTTATTGAGCACCTACAAGATGGTTAAAGTCTGTTCGTAAACCTGACCATTTTTAAGAAGCTGTTAGGAAAATATATTCTTCTTTGGAGTAAGCTGTATAGAATTGATACCTAATTTTTTTTCTGTTGGAAATAAAAGCATGCAAAAGGAGATTTAACGAAATCAAAACGATTCTACGTGACTAAAAACGGTCAAGTTATTGATTCATAAGCTTGAAATCTGCAATGGCATAGTGTGAAGTTATCAATTCTAACAATTCATCAAAAAGACATAGCGCAGCAGGCGACGGAATTTCTATTTTTACAAAAATTTCAGGTGTATGAACAATGTTCTTTGCTACTGAGTACAAATAACAAATCAATCATATTTCGATTTTAGATTAACGTACCCATGCGCAAAACACTCAGTTTTATATCTGATAATTGTATCGGTTTTCCGACCAAGCGTACGCTTTTACTGAAACGTGTAGCCGATGGTTTAAAACAGATTTCTGCATACCTTTTTATAATGAGATAATTTTAATTAATTTTAGCATCTCTTCTAAACTGCGTTGTGGTTTTCACCAGAACCCACACACAGCTAATAAACTTGGTAATTGAAAGTGTTTTCCCATTTTTCTATCGAGTAACATTAAGTTTATTAAAAGCTACTCAACTCTACAGAGTTTATTGATCGGTAAGGATTCATTTTTAGTATTTGTAACGGTAGTCTTTCCTATGAAATATTTTTTTTGAAAAAAACAAGGGTATGTGTTTTTGCATTTTTGACATGAACCGATTTCCTCTTCGAAGAATATCTGTAAATTGGTATTCATTACAGATACTACTTTAGATTAACATAAACACCTTAAAATTCCCTTAAAGCTGTGCGCATGAGAGCTGACCATCTCCAAGTTACAACCGGCAGCAACAAGACTATAGATTTTAAAACTCATATCCATGAAGCTATTACATCAGCAAGTTAAGTGAAACTGATAAATGAACCACGGAGCATCACAGTGGCTGAGTGAAGGGATTTGTGACGCCATTAACTTTTCTTAAGTTAACTCGAACTTTGTTCTGTAAAGTTAAATCGCATATACCTTTCTGCTTATATGTTTTTGAAACATTTCCGTTGCTATTCGAGCCAATCTTTTCAAATTCTAATTTTGTTAGAAAAGCATGACCCCGATACCCAAATTAAGTTTAGACTCAGCCATGTGTTCAGACTCGAGTAAGCCATACTCAATCATGCAGCACCACTCTATAGTCTGAACTACGAGTTTATCTTCGGCTGATGAAAAGATCTCCTACGATTTCAGGCAGCGAACGAGCGAAAGATTTTTAACACGAGACGGCTAATTCATATCACGAAGCGCCCGTGTTACATTCTGTTTCAAAGATATAGAATTATCGATGAAAAATTTAATCGCTCTCAAAACTTGTTTTCTTTATGTGTAGGTACAAACAAAAAATCATTTTCTCACATATGAAAGAAGGTGTACTTTTACATGTCTAGTTTCACAAGTTTTCAACTGAAACAGTTACAGATATTTCTCAAAAAAAGTTATTATGTTTTGTTCATGACTTGAACATTTTGATTTCTATGTAATTACAGGCCGAGATCGATAGCGGCAAATCACAACGTTTGGGTACATCGCGTGGTAGTTCTAGGAAAGAATTAAGACATAACTGTTAAATTCTTCGAATTTCATGGCACATCTTTTTGGAAGTTTATAATTTCGCATATTCTAGATTTGACCAAAATCATATCAGAGTTTACCTAGATTTCAATTTGAAGGGGAAAAATCAAGGGGAATGTCTTTTTTAAGGTCAGTAAAAAGTCAGAGAAATCTGATGTAAACCACGGAAAATTTGAAAACTATATGTGGTGGAAAATATATGTAATGTAAGTGCATGGAAAACTAACAAACTAACGTTTCATGAATCAGTCCCTGGCCAAAAGAAAGATATGATAACAAACCTAAATTTTTAGAAAAATATCAACTGGTAAAAGGGTGAACTTAGCATTAGAATCGATGCGCGTATTATTAATTTATGCCTACTCTTTCCAGCAAACTTTTACCTTCACTCCCATACAGCTTTTCCTAAAACATGCTGTTAATATCTACAATATCACAGACAAACATGATCTGGAAACAACTAAACCTTTGCTCTGAACTCGTAAACTATCCGATTTAGTCTGTTTTCCAAAAACTGTTCGAGCTATCTCGATCAGAGTATCAGTTCAAAATGAGTCCTCAATAACTGGGAATTTTAAAAGTTGTACACACTTTTTTCTTATAACTATAAGACTAAACTTAATAATAGGAACGCCCAGGTTGCGATTTACCCACAGATTAAGAGAAAATGTCGGTTGAAATTTTGTATTTGAATGGAACTGGTCCACAGTTCATAATTTTGTTCTAACATAAACTGAATCAAAATGTGAAGTTTGATAAACAGGAGCAAACAACAAGAAGAACATATTTTCTTTCTTTCTACTTCCAGCCAAGTGTGTTGAATGGACTGGAAATAAAAACATTTCAAGAAAAACTGAAATTGCCTTCAGCCTTTGCCAAAATTAATTGATTCTTATACAAAAGGAGTGAGCAATCGGATATCTGTTCATCATGGATGGTGATACTTTTATTGTTACTGAACAAACTGTGTTCATGTTTAATTACATGGAAGAATGGGTTCTTTATGAAAGACAGCAATGGATGAACGCCAGTCTAAAAGCAGCACTTGAATTTATAACAAATGTATAGTTCGTATCAATGCTAAAAACTGACAGCTTTATTGAGGAAACTGTCAATGAAATATTGTCCCTGTTTGATGGTGCTACCAATCTAATCATGTCTTTGATGATGATGACATCGTTGATGGATGAAAATGTTGATTAGTTCATCTGAATGACCAAAAATTACAAAGTCTAATCCTGTTTGTTTAGTGCATAGCGCTTCGTTTATAGAATGGTAGACTTTTGTGGGAAATTAGTTTTAAAATTAAAAAGGCATCGCCATGTACAATTATGTACACTTCAACTATTAGCTTGTCTTTCCACTTTGAATAATACAGTATACTGACAATTAAAATCCAATCCTTTTTGCGTAGAAAGTTTGGCAATACGGTTTGAAATTTTTATAAACAAAAAGCTGTAAAAGAGTTGTGTTTAAAAGTTCATTAAAGCTAGTGAAAATATACTATGCATTTAAGGTAGTGCAATTGAATCATTATCGCCATTGTTTGAAAACTTCAAGACACAACAGGATACCAAATTCAACCTAAGTAACTAACGCATGCGCCACAGGAAGCTTTCAAAGTCTTCATTCATTTGTCAGTAAAGACAGTTGAACTAGCTTCAAGTATTTATATAATTTTACATCAAATCCTGTTCATTTGACTTTAGTGAACCATTGTAACTGAAACTTTTTACAAAGACAGAGTTTTAACTTGTGGATAAACGATAAAAGCGGTTTTAGTCGACATGATGCCATTTGAAAAAATCAACTTTGAGGGAACGAGAGTCAGAGGTCAACAATGCTTCAGAATTCATGTGTCAGAATATCTATTTAACACAATCAAACTCGAGAACACACACATCGAAGCAGGCGAGCTCTGAAAAGAGTTATTATTGGCAATAAATCCGAAATACTAGATGCCACGAGAATTGACCATGTTGTATCTTTTACAGGTCATCAGTATTCATCTTATCAGGACGATAAGAGCGAAATTTAACCCGTGCGATTTTAATTAGAGCAGTACTTGATCACTGAGAAGCATAGCATGAAGTTCGTATAACGTCCTGACGCCTTCTCGGCTGAGAATGGCCGAAGACACTTATCACATTTTTTCACCAGTTTGGGGAATAAATAGTTTCCCACGCTAGCACATACTCTTCGATACCATAATTAATAAATACGCTTCCTGTTTTGAACTGCCGAATGCGTCTAACTACTTTGTGGTAACTCCAAGTTATAAAATAAGTTCACCTTCAATTATTTTCTTTGACTACAATTTATAAGCAGGATTATCATTAAATCTTTAATTTTGTCTATGTTTGAATACGCAGGTGAGTTTTTGAAGTAAATATTTTTTAAAAGTAACGCTACATTTGTTTTGTTTAACCGCGTGGGAAAACCGAGGCAATTACCAAAATGTAAATTGTCACTTCGCATCGACGACAACATAAAACAATTTGAAGGAGGTTAGAAACCCCGAGATAACCAAGCAAGATTGTCGATAACATCACCGAATGCCTGAAAAGAATTAGCCAAGCCAAACCACTCTGGACGACTGCATTTTAAAAACTTGTTTTCTATAATTGGCTCAAAATTTCATTACTTATATTTTCTTAAATAAGTTTTTCAAGTCTGTAAAAAAGGTTGACCGAAACAATCGATGGGAAAAGCATTATTTCATAAAATAATTTTAGAGTACTTGTAATTAAAAGTTTTTCCTGATGTAGACGATGATAAGAAAAGAAGGGTAAAAATTCTGGTCGTTTGTCTTTGAATACAATTCTTCTGAATCAAATTACTTTTTCAAAATGGATTTGAGGTGTTTTGTCCATCGCTTAAGAATCTTTATTCAAAAAGTTTCAACGATGGGCTGATGTTGCATTGATAACTCATTTGACCTTTGATTTCATCGAAACACAGATTTCTTGGTTATATTTAGAAACGGTTTTACACGCTTTTTTTTATTTATAAGAACCAGTAATTTGGCACATATAATACGATAATAACCCCATTCCTTGCGTAACTGGAGTGCAAAGAGCTCTGGGAAACTTTAAAAATCTTCGTTCGGAGTCACGTTTCTCTTGCGTCTACACATAAAATTTGAGGCTTTTAATTTATTAAATAAACATGCCTAAATTGCTTTTGGTGCTGCTGTTAACAGAAGTCGATTGGAAGAATGACACGTGGGCATAGTAGTTTAGTTTATAGCCTCGATTGAACGTGCAAACATGTTTTGGATGTGTCAAAACCACGGATTTTGGCAGTATACCGTACCCTTAAAAACCAAAGAATTTTTTTGTCTCAAAATAAAGAATAAATCATTTTGATTTCCGAACTTTAATTATTCTATAGATGCTCCTAAGGCTGGGGTACAGTTTGAATGGGTAAGATGTGTCGTATTAGCTTTTGCGGGACGTCTATATACAGATAGCTATCGGCTTTGAGTTTGGGAAGATCTTTCAGGAAAACAAGCGTTTTAAAAAAGCATAGTTCTTCAGATATGTGAAGTAAAAACCCATCACCGAAAGTAAAATTGTGCGCGGGACTTCTTTTCAAACGCGTTTTTTCTCGAAATAACGTTTTGCACCAAACACAGCTGTAAAAGAGATTGCGACTCAAACAGGTTTTGTTCCATTATTGCCAAATTTGGCACAGCGCTGCATGGTGCAATATATGCGTTTTTCAAAACCTTGGCAAAATGTTTTGTTCTCAGCTTAGATATTTATATATTGGATGATTTTTCAGGATAACTCCTTTGCAAGTAACAAATTCAAGAATCGCCTATTGAACGTCAGTGAAGGAGTGATAACAAAGAACAGTTTCGCTCACAATTTCGTTACACGCTTTTTTTTATAAGAACCAGTAATTAAATTTTGCTGAGGCTCACTGTTCTTAATTTTTTGGCAATTTCAGCCTCGATTTGTTCTTGATTTGTTCTTATTTCTGTGAGCGGTTTTTATTGAACAAAAAACAAAATAAAACAAGATATTGGAAAATGAAACGCCTTGCGCCACACAGGTATTGGACGGCTGAATTCAGAGGCGAACTATCTTCGTTGTTTGTTGAGCAGTCTTTACAGTAAATCTTTTTATGTTTTATGCTGTATCGCTAAGTTTTAGTCAATTTTCTTCCACAAAAACTTTCCTAGTTATCAAGCCACAGCCTGAGCTTGTTCTTAAATTTTGGCGAATTTCAGCCTTGTTGTTCTTATAAAGTTGTTCTTATAAGAAAAGCATGTATATTACAATGCAAAGGAATATTATAGTTTTTCTTATAAGAACCAGTAAATGTTACCAAGGCACATTGTTCTTGATATTTTAGCGACTTCAGCCCCGATTTGTTCTTATACTGTATTTCTATCTGTGGAACAGATTTTGTTAAAGAAGAAAAAAACAAAACAAAAAATATAGTTATTAAAAAGCAACTTAAAAAATATCCGGGTTTATCATTAGCGCGGCTAATTGTTTGTTTTTGAAAAGCCATGCAGTAAATGACTCAGAAAAAAATCTGATCGTTTGGTTTGGAAATCATTAGCAAGCGCACAAATTTTTCCAAGCGATTTATCATTTTTTTAAATTAAAGAAATGTATAACTAAAAAGTCGTAAAAAGATTTTGTTGTAAAATAAGAAACAATTTTCGGCGGTATTGTGAATCTTAGAGCATCTTTTAATACATATGTGAGCTCATTGTTGTCAGTGCATGACCAAGCGAAGTGTAGTTCTGAGGTCTTCTGAGAAATGTTAATTATTCTATCCAGAGTACATGATCGTTAGAAAATAAACATAATTCTAGAATCTAGAATCTAGAGTAACTGTGTTCTAATTCGGCTTTTGTAAACTATACCTTTTTTCTTACTAAAATGCTAATGCTTAGTGCTCGAACTTTCTTTAAAATGCTTTTACATATTTTCAAAATTTCACTGTTATGATCAAAAATGCTCATCTTTAATTCAATAAGCTGTCGAAATCGATGAAAAAATAGTACTGAAAAAATCGATTCCTATAAGAATTAATGTGTTTTACCTATTTACCATGCAGAAACGTCAAAAATATCTCTAGACCATATATTTAATAAAC
>JAOCPT020546041.1:0-11244 GCA_026546935.2 Palythoa grandiflora | reverse complement strand
AGATAGAGGAGATGAAGGTGGAGAAGGAGGTGGAGAAGGAGGTGCAGATGGAGAAGGAGGTGGAGATGGTGACTGAGGCGGAGGAGATGGTGATGGAAGTACAGAAGGGGATGGAGGTGGAGGTTGAAATAGACGTGGGGGTGGAAATAGAGGTGGAGGTGCAGATGGAGGGGAAGGCGGATGTTGAGATGGAAATGGAGGAGATAGAGAAAGAGGTGGAGATGAAGGTGGAGGTGGAGAGCGGTGGAGATGAAGGTGGAGGTGGAGGTGGAGAAGGAGGTGGAGATGGAAATGGGGCTGGAGAAGGAGATGTAGGTGGAGATGGAAAAGGAGATGGAGATGGAGATAGAGAAGGAGATGAAGGTGGAGATGGAAATGGAGGTGGAGAAGGAGATGGAGGTGGAGATGGAAATGGAGATAGAGAAGGAGATGGAGATGGAGATGGAAAAGGAGATGGAGATAGAGGAGATGGAGGTGGAGAAGGAGATGGAGGTGGAGAAGGAGGTGGAGGTGGAGAAGGAGGTGGAGATGGAAATGGAGGTGGAGAAGGAGAAGGAGAAGGAGGTGGAGATGGAGATGGAGATGGAAATGGAGGTGGAGAAGGAAAAGGAGATGGAGATAGAGAAGGAGGTGGAGATGAAGGTGGAGGTGGGGATGGAGAGGGAGCTGGAGATGGCGGTAAAGATGGAGATGGAGGAGATGGAGGTGGAGGATGAGGTAGAGACGGAGATGTGGAGAGGTGGAGGTAGAAAAGGAGAATTTGAGGGAGTTAGAGCTAGAGAAGAATATGGAAACGGAGGAGATATGGAGATGAGGATAGAGATGGAAATAACAATGGAGAGGGAGAAAGAGTAGTACTAAGTCAAGCATTTTTATTGTTATTGCATTTTTTAATAACTGATTATTAATATGTAAAAGAACAAAAAAGGTAACTTACCAACTTGTTTGTATGACGCTTTGAACCCTTTCATAGTGGTTTGTCCGTTGGAAACGAATCTCAATCTAAGTTTATTACCGGAAGAGGTAAAAGGCGGAGGTCTGTATGTGTTACCATCGTAAGTCAGTGTGGGCTGCAGTTGGTCTGTATCATATATGGCCATAAAGTCCTTCCCGGACTCTAGTTGGAAGTCGCTGAAATCCAGTCGAACCTTATCACAAGTTGGAGAATTGAAATGGCGGTTATTAGGAAAATGAATCAGTTAAACATATTGCTTTCATTAAGCCATCAGACCGGGCTCTAAAACGCTACGTACCTCCTCTATGACAACCCTAGAGTTAGAATTATCAAACATCAAATACACGTGTGCACACATTCCGTAAGGGCGATAATTAACTTTCTTAAAAGATGTATATACTGCACTGCAGAAAAACGCTATACAACAATTTGCAGTCAAAGAACTGTTTATATCAACTGAAATGCAATCCTTGCACCTCACCATTAATTATTTTGTTTTTTTTTTTCGAAGAATTTCGGATATTCTAAATTGCATACAATGGGTATACATTTTCCCTCGGCAAGTCTTCAAAACTCATTTTATTTTTCGAGATTATGGATAGAAATAATTATAAACTTATATTTCATAACAGCAATGAGGTTCAACCAGTTAGCCTAAAAGTCGAGAACCTAAGAACCATCGAAGCTCGAGATTCAACTCAGTTTATTTCTTTTATTGAGATCCTGGGACAGCACTGATATGTAGCCAACTTGTAAGACTTTAACACAAACAAAACAAATTTGTACGTTCTTTCCTGGCCGTATGAAACATCGTAGGTCCCGGATGTACGCTCACGCTCGGATTTTCCCGCCTGTTTTATCACAAATAAACTAACTTCACATCTCCGCACCACCGTTTCCTTTATGAACATAATCATTTCCTCTTTTAGCTGAAAACTCTGCATACTAGCTGAAGAATGGGTACACTGTAAGTAAAGCATCTTTTTCTTTGTTAATTTTTTCACGACAAAGGTTAATTTGCATTAAATAATAACGGCTCTTAAATTACAAACCTTTTTGCCTACAGGAACTTTAATCTCCCAGGTGCAATATTCGTTGTTTTCATAATTTCCAGGATAATTTGGTGTCTTCAACTCACCACTCGGTCCGTGCAAAACTGATCCACAGCTTGATACTATGATGGAGAGTAGAATCGCCGAAGTATAAGGTTTTTTAACGTGGTGTCATGTAGTTGCTATAGAAAATTCAGTTTTAAAACTACTGTTATCTAGATATATATAAAAAAAGTTTTAAATCAGATCAGATACAACATTTTTTAACACATAGGCATCATGATAACTGATCGCCTTTCAAATATAATGACGCACCTGAACATTGAGGCTGTGAACCACTCCACAGTCCGTTTAACTGACACTGTCGATACATGTCCCCAGTCAGTTTGTAGCCCGCGTTACACTCGAACAAGACAATTTTACCAAATGTAAACTCATCGCCGCTCTTGTAACCGTTAACAGGTACTCCAGGGTCGCCACAAGTTATTACTGACAACATAAACGTATCTCGTTAGGTTTTACTTGCGCAAGGTAGCAACTCTGCAAACACTTTCATTTGGTGACATTATTAGTTTTCATTGTGTATAGATTGGTTTTTGCATGAAGGACATGTGTGAAACACACTTGTATAGTGACAAAGAATCCTCATTAAATTTATTTTTGTTTTTTTTTAATCTTTCTTCAAAGCTACAGACAATTTAGTTTGTAACTAAGTGACAGCTGACATGCAAAACTTTGACCGTAAAAGTAAAACTAATCAAAAGTCCATTTAAACTGGAATAAATAAATAAAACACTTTATTAAAGTATCCATGAAATAGGTTTTGTCACGATTTTAAAGATAAATATGTAGGATATGTAAAATCATTAAAAATGGTTGGAAAAGTTGTTTTATTTAGTTTTAAGAGGTCGAAGCAGCCCCATAAATGTGTCAATTCGTGGCACCTCTACCCGGTGGACAAAGTCGCAAAAGTCCGGGGAGTGAGTAAAAAAGCAAAAAAAAAACAGGTATCGTATGGCTACAAATAACAAAACTTCGTCAGAGCATCTCATCTCTAGATGCTCTGACGAAGGGCTAAACTGCTCGATACATCGACTTTCTTTAACCTCACGGCGATGACAATTTATTTATCAGCCTCGAGTTGGTACTACTGCGTGTTTGTACCTACTCGTCGACGCATTAAATGGTTTTCTAAAAATTATTCACCAAAAAAGATATACACAAAGTGTCTCCGATTCTGATGTAGGTGTAGGGAGCAATATATTTATTGCTCCAAAGGCAACTGAAGAGTAATTTTAAGGTTTGAATAATTTTCTTTGATACTATGCTTTTATATTACACTCGTAACCAATATATCGTGCAGCCCGTGCTTCGCTGTTTTCCGTAAGACAAAAACGCTTTCGTGTCTTCATATTCACTTTGCATTTTAATTTTTGTATTTGTCGGTTTTTGTTGACGAATAAATTTAGAAACTCGCCTATGTTTTCTTTATATTTTGACTGACATCTTCCCCTTTTTACGACTCCATTTTCCAAAACTCAATGTGTAATACGGCTCCACGCAATTTTTTTTCTAGCCTATCTTGCCCGCTCATGTAACCTATCAGAAAACAGAGCTCGCTTCATCTTGCCTGCTCAGCAACCCTGCCATATAATAATTTCACTTACTATTGCAAGTAGGTTGGGTCCCGCTCCATTGTCCATTGGTGTGACAGGTTCGACTTGCCGACCCTTGAAGTTGGTACCCAGTGTTACAGGTGAAGTTTACAACTTTGCCGTACTGATATCCAACCCCAAACTTTGCGCCATTCTCTGGAGTGCCTGGATTGCCACATGATCGTTCTTTGGCAAGTAAACAAAATATTTGTCTTAGGCAATAAAACAAAAAAGTCACAATAACGATGATGACAACAATAATAACATCAGATAATGCAACACAATTAAACATTCAATTCTTCTGCTGATCAGATATTGTTATTCATATGTAAATGTACGAGTTGAAGATTATCGTGCACGTGCAACAAATGGAAAATGAAAAACAAAAACACATTTTTTCTTCTTATATGTTAATCTTAAGGAGGATGTTACGTACTACAGGCCAATATCTTTCGAGCGTTGTATCTTTACTTATTTCATGGACTTTCTGTACAAGGTCTTTGGTGACTCGCAGCAAGGATCCATGCAATGACATTCTACTATAACACAGTTACTATCATTTTATCATGAGGTTCGTATATACACTCAATGTGAGATGAAATATGTGATACCATATTTCGTCGAATAAACGCCGCAGCGTTTATTAAATTTTTCAAGATTTGGGTGCGGCGTTTATTCGAGGGCGGCGTTTATTTGAGGGTGGCGTTATTTTAAAATGCTGTATAATTTTTTAAACAACAAATCCTAACTTTATTTTGAAAAGTAAAAAATAATACAGTTCTTTGTCTGGCTATACCGATCAAACTTTACAGTTTTAAAACTACAACTTGTTGTGCTTGTAAATGATAGTGATTGTGTTGCACTATAACTATTTTCTTTTGTTCAATATTCAAATTAACGGCGTTTGTTCGAGGGCGGCGTTTATCAATATTTTGGTTCTCAGATGCGGCGTTTATTCGAGGGCAGCGTTTGTATGAGGGCTGCGTTTATTCGAGGAAATACGGTATATTATGGAAGCCAAATCGCATTTCTGAGTATAGCTTATAGATACCGTTCTTCCATACACGAATAGGGAGAGGAGGTTTTTAATTTTTTGGGGGGTGGCAAGCCATCCCCTCCCCACATCTGAAAAAGGAAAAACAAATAGTTTGAAAAATAAAACCGGTTTATCCAGTGTAATTAGGATTGCGTTTAGGAACAGGAATTTGTTTTTAAAAAAATTGCAGGGAGGTTTGCTTGTCTGTACTAACAGTTTTGCAAAACGCAATTCGGGAAAACAGAGAATGGAGTGTGCTTCATTTTATGTACGATGATATCCCCACGTTTTCTCGGTTGGAAAATGCTTCCATCAACATTTATACAGGCTTTCACGTGTCTTACATATATTACTGACTTGGAAAAGATGTTTGAGAAAAGCTTGTTACCATAGGGCAGGTTTTTGCGGTTTACTTTGTATGTTAGAAGTAACAGACGCCATGTTGAGCGATGTCTACTCAGCGCCTCACCAAGTAGTGTACACGTATAAAAGTCATTCTAGCACTTCATGTTAGTTGATAATACAACAAAGAAGTACAACAAAAAGGATAAATATGTTGAAAATATGACTGTCGAAAGAATGCGTTTCTTTATGATTTTATCTGTTTTCACATGTGCAAGACAAGAAAACTTCTTACTGTTAGTATTTTACATTGATAAAAAAAAAACGTTTTGAAAGTAACATAGGTTTTTCTTCGATTCTTTCTTGGTAGTTTTGATTTGTTAGTTCATATAACTAATATCAACGGAAGCCACCAGTGCACCCTTACCTAAGCAAACTGGTTTATCGTCTGACCACTTTCCATTTGCTTCACAAGTTCTTGAAGACACGCCTTCTAGATGGTGTTGAGGTTTGCATGTGTACGTCGCTACTGATTGGTAGGTTGTGGTGGTCACGTGTTTGTAGCCACCATAGGGTGTGCCCGGGTCACCACAGTCTACCACTGTGAAAGTTTGAAAAATGTTCAGCTTAGACATTATTTATAGTTGTAATAAAAAATGAAAGTTAACAGCTGTGAAAGAAAAAAGTATCAAACTTATCAAGTAGAGCTGCAGCTCGCACGTGTTTAACAAACCCAATCGTAAAAAGCGAGTACTTATTGAAAGCCAATTTAAGATTGGGTACAAATTTTCCGTCAATAAGAGATGTGTTTCGAGCGCTTTCCCTTTCCCGGAGTAAATGACAGAAAGCTCGAAACGTCAGCTTTTTTGAGCAAACTACGGCCATAAACATTTATTTATAATAAGTTTGAGTTACTCGTAGACGCATTTAATACTCTTTTAAAAACCATTACCAAGACTTGCTGAAAGACATTCGTAATATAATTTGAGATAGTATATGTTAAGGAAAATACTTGGCCTTTTCATAGCTTGAAAAAGTTCTTCATAATCACTATCACCCCCATTATCATCGACGTCAACTTTGTTATTCGTCGTATCTATCAATGTTGTTGCCGTCGTCGTCATTGTGCATTGCTGTTATAATCGTTATTGTTGTCGCTGCCGTCGTCGTCGTTATTACCTTTGTACCTTTGTAGTCTTCGTTGTTGTTGTCCTCGTTGTTGTTACCTTTGTAGTCTTCGTTGTTGTTGTCCTCGTTGTTGTTACCTTTGTAGTCTTCATTGTTATTGTTGTCCTCATTGTCGTTACCTTTGTAGTCTTCATTGTTATTGTTGTCCTCGTTGTCGTTACCGTTGTAGTTGTCATTGTTGTTGTTGTCCTCGTTGTCGTTACCTTTGTAGTCTTCATTGTTGTCGTTAACGTCGTCAACTTCGTTACCGTTATAGTTGTCGTTGTTGTCGTTACCGTTGTTGCTGTGTAGTCGTCATCGTCACAGTTGTAACCTTCGTTGTTGTCGGCGTCGTTGTCATTTATGTCGTGGTTATCGTCGTCATATCGTCAATACCAATGGTACTTACGTTCGCATTTAGGATCCTGTCCTGACCATCTCCCGCTGCCATCCTGCTGTTTCTCACAGGTTCTGAAGAAGGAAGATGGCGGGGAAACCTTTCGTCCCACTTCACACTTGATTCCCAGAGTAGCATCCAGTTCATAACGGAAGCCAAGAACAGAGCCATACAGAGGAGCTTGTAGCTTGCTGCAGAAAGCCGCTGTTGGAACATAAGACATTTTTAAAAGTTAAACCAGATTGTGTATAACAATTGTACATTAAACGTTAACGATTATTGAAGAACCAACCAAACCAAACCGATCGCCCGACGAAGCAGAAAAGTGTTACTTCCTTCATTTCAAATGCCTTTTTATATCTTACTTGCTCATGATATAGCTAGCACGTTCAATTAGCTCGTAGCACTTCACTTTCTATTTGAAACCGTTTGTAATATGTTAGCTTTATTAACATAATCTCCCGGGGAAGAAGGGAGGAGGAGGGGGGGAGGGTTACCCCTATCATACCAATATAGGCATTCCCCCCCCCTCCCTTCGCCCCTCCAGTTCAAGCCGTAAATGGACACGTAGCAACGCCGGAAAACACACGCACAAGATGAAATACAGATGCCAAAGAGATGCTACGTAAATCCAAGTTTTAACGTTAACAATACGACTATTTTAACTTAAACACCAAAACCGAAGTAATATAAACGTTTTGTAATAAAACAAACAAATATCAAAATCGATATTATACCTTGTCAAAACTGCTGAACTTCTTAAGTTGATTCTATCTATTTTATATATATACAGCAAAGAAAAATCTAAGAAAACGGAAAAGAACATTTAAACAAGCTTTTACCACAGCCTGGTGGATCTAACTAACAATTGAAAAATAAAAAAAAAACGTGAACTTTAAAAATTCTGGAGGGAAAGGAGTACGTAAAGCAAAAGTACGATTAAATAAAAGTTTAAACAAAATAGATTTAAAAAGAGGTACAATGTGACTGTGCAGATGTACGGCATCACATTAGGCTATAATCCCGGATGAGAGTACTTACGTATGCATCTGGGTTGATCCCCGCTCCATATTCCATTGTGCTCGCACCTACGTACATTAGATCCTTCCATTGCGTAGTTTGCACGACACGTGTAACTAACACTGCTCCCAACTACTGCTTTGCCCCCCTGGAAGCCAGCAGAAGTCTTAACTGCATTCTTAATTTCTCCAACTTCACGGCAGTACACCTCTGAAGAAAGCAACAGAATACTGTTGTAAATGTAACTGTAAAATTAAAATTAAAAGTCTTGTCTTGTTTAGCGTACTGCATGTGTTTAGAGTTCGCTCAAATAGGAGGGGTTGATAAAACTTCCAAGTAAAAGGTGTAATTGATATTCAATCTAAAGAAAATTGGCATTTTGGATTGAATATACTATAAAACAAGAGCAATGAGCAAAAGTTCTGCTATTATTTTTATTTCAAGTGTCTATACGGCCTACAGGATTTTTGTGTTATTGATAACTTTATATTGAATAAACAAGTTTCCCCAAAATATTATTTCGCATCCGCAATTTCTTCGTTACAAAATCGAACGTCGAAGTTCCGCGCCGGCCACGCAATTCTTTTTGAAAAACCCACTCCTGCAAAATAATTTCCAAATTGAACTTGAACTCGTGTGATTACCTATACTAACTTATCTTTTTGTTTTATTTTCTTACTGATACAGGATGGTATAACTCCAGACCAAAGGCCGTCCGCTTCGCATTTCCTGGTTGCCGATGACGTAAGTCTAAACCCTGATGCGCATGTGTACGTTGCAACACTTCCTAATATGGTGTTATGGCTGAGGGAGACATGCCCGTTGGATGGAGCGGGTAGGGATGTACAGGACACGGCTGTGGGGACAAAAACGATTTTGAAAATCAAACAATATCAACGTTCTGCATCAACAAAAAGTTAGGATTTGAAAAAGACTGTAGCCGAGCGATCCAATTATTATTCTGAACTTTATTGTTCTAAACTGTCAAGCAGAAACTAAAACGATTGTTTAATGTGTTCTCAACGGAGTTCAAAGAAATTTAAGCTTAATGCGTAAGCTTGAAGCAGTTTTACACACTGGAAACTGATGCTGCTTAAGTTTAAATGAGTGGTTGTTATATACATACATTGCATAACACCAAGTTCGCCTGTAAAACCGACCAATAAGATTTTTTTAAAAGCAGATCATTAATAGAAACTGACAAAACGCTTTTGTTAAAAAGTTCACTTTTGTGCTTTTGTACAGTGATTCACGTCAGTTAGTCAAGTTAAACTAGGACTGTCATTTTCTTACCCTTAAGAAACAAACCTTTTATATATGCAATTCAAAATTATGAAGTCAGTTTCTTAAAAAATAATAATTGACCTTTAAAAGAATTTCACTATCTAAACATTTGAATTTGTTCAGTTTTTCATAAGTAAAGACGTATACAATGTATTGGAGGAACTTATTATTAGCGGTGTATAATGAGTATGCTCTATTTAAAGTGTAATAAACCTATATACCTTGGCAAGTTTTTTTGTCACTTCGCAACAAGTAACCACGTCTGCATGAACAACTGAAGGACCTACGGGTGTTGGTACAGATGTGTTCACAACCGCCATTATTCTGAGCGCACTCGTCGATGTCTAAAACGAATCGAACGAAGGTCAAAAAACCAAGTTCAAAATTTGTATTTGAGAATTTCAAAATCCATTTGTTCTCCCCCTCTCTATCCCTTTTCCCTAATTGGCAGATTCTTTACCGACGCAGCTTCGGTCTCCGTTAGTCATCTTCATCCCAGACGGACATGTACAGCGGTACCCTCCAGCCGTGTTGTGACACGTGTGGCTACAGCCGCCATTGTGGTGAGTACATTCGTCGATATCTAAAAAACAAGAAAGAAAAGTAATGCGTCACTCATTATAGGAGGAGCTGAAGTTGTGTTTTTGGTTGAAATGATCTCCATGACAGCTGAGGCACCAACGGGGCAGCAGAGAAGAACAAGAATTCTAACCACACAATTTTGATGGGACGTCCTGCCACCCTTCAATTCTTTTCTTTGCTTGTAATAAGAACTATAGGTTTAAAATCTGTCATTTGTTAGGTTTAAAATTTTGTTAGACTGGATTGCCCTTTGTTGTCACCCTTTTCCCCCGCATTCTTTTTAGCTCAGTTCCTACTGCAAATGACTCTTCTATTTGAAAGGCAGCTGCTGTCTTTTATTCAGAAAACACAGCATGCGCAGATTCAATTTGACGTCATATTATAGGTGACGACTACAATACACAACTGAACGTTGCCTCACTGTTTGGGCAGCTACTTCGAGAATAGTTGTTACCTTGACATTGGTTTTGGTTCTGCAGCTTATACCCTTTCTGACATGCGCATTGATATCCTCCGGCGTAGTTTTTACACCACTGAGAACACGCATGCGCAGCTGCGCATTCATCTTTCTCTGAAATTAGAGGAAGTTAATTTAGTAAAGCGTTTATTTTGGGTATAGTTCAAGTCAATAGCTGATAGCGCTAGTGAGATGGACCAGGTGAAAGGAAGACGTAATGCAGTCCAGCATATAACTGGATCAAAAATCATCTGCAGTTTGAGCGTTTTATAGATAATTAATATCAATTGTTTTATTGCTGACAATTTACTGCCACTTTTGAAATTTTATAGTAATATATAAGGTTATTGTAATTGCATAGTCTATATATTCCAGTCGTGGACTGGAAGCAGGGCTACCTGGTGAAATTAGCTTAGAAAGGCGATCTATCCCTCTACTAGAACTAATGTGGTATCATGTTGTGTCAGACAGCCAGAAAAATCATCAACCAGATCATCCTGGAGAGAATGAAGAGCATAGTAGATGTCAAGCTGAGGGACCACCAAGCGGGATTCAGAAAGGAGCATTCATGTATGGACCAAATAGCCACGCTGCACATCATCATTGTCGAACAGTTCCTAGAGTGAAAGAGTTCTTTGCTGGTAAATTTTTTAGACTTCGAAAAGGCATTTTACAGCCTTGACAAGGAGTGCCCATATGGGGATTGATGATGTGATATGGAATTCCACCCAAGTACATCAATATCAGCAAATAGTCATACAACGAGCAGAGTACTGCACAGAGGAGAGCCATCACGGAACCGTTTGAGAATCGATCAGGTGTGAAACAGAGATGCCGCTTGTCTCCGTTCCTGTTTCTCCTCGCCATCGCCAGGGTGATGAAGCAGACGTACAACCCAATTCCACAGAGGGGGAATATAGCAGTCCCTGATACAGCAGGTCAATGACCTGAATTTTTTCTGAAGACCTTGCCTTACTATCACATTCCCGCCAACAGATGCAGAGGAAGACAACAACACTGGAAGAAGCAGTAGCACAATTAGGACTGAAGATCAACCTGAAGAAGACCGAACTTGTGAAGAACCAAGGACCAGGAACTAAGGAGAAGACCAAACTCGTGAACAACCAGGGACCAGGAACTAAGGAGAAGACCAAACTCGTGAAGAACCAGGGACCAGGAACTAAGGAGAAGACCAAACTCGTGAAGAACCAGGGACCAGAAACTAAGGAGAAGACCAAACTCGTGAAGAACCAGGGACCAGAAACTAAGGAGAAGACCAAACTCGTGAAGAACCAGG
>JAOCPT020545947.1:0-11245 GCA_026546935.2 Palythoa grandiflora | reverse complement strand
TGCGGAGCCCAGGAGTCGAACCCGGGTCCGTAGAGGTGGGAGGCGCGACTGATGACCACTACGCCAACCTGACTCCTAGCCGAGAATATCCAAATATAATGATTCTGTTTCTAATGTACGCCGTCTTGCGCATCAACTTCTACAAAAACCAGAACCTTTATTGCGCTACCAGTGTTGTAAGTAAACCAAATACAAGGTTAATCTTATCCCCTTGTCTTGACAATGCTATGTTAAATCGTATCGGATGTTCAACTTGGCGCATGCATGTAAACAGGCCCTAATTTCGCAGTGAAAAGGCTGTTGGTTTTTGTAATAGAAAACCAGAAATCTTTTACTACTAATGGAACAGTTGTCAAGCAGTATGATAACAACTCACAATTCTGTAAAAAAAAATTGAGCCTGAAAAAATATCTTTCATTTCAGTTTCAATGATCTAAGACTATTATCCTAAGCCATGAGCATCGACCTTTTAATTTTTCCAAGTTCAAACGCCGACCTTCACATGTGCAATACCTAGTGCTACATTTGTAATTACGAAACTAAGACAATCCGGTTGTTCGCCTCAAAATTCTTATTGGCTCCGTTAATAATTAAAATACGCGAACTCCTTGCTTGGACATACAGGTTTCTTCCTGCTGTCTTCGTTTTCAATTTAGATCATTCGTTTGGGCAACATCCTGATTGCATATGATTGTGAGCATGCACTCTTACATGAACTAAATATGACACGGTCTGTAAACAAAAATATTACAACAACTTTGCAGATACTTTTAGATCCCTTAAAATATCCACGTACTTCAAGCCGCTTTTAAGCTTAAATACTTTAAGATGAAAATTAGTCCAAGTAAAGGTCAAAACTGCAAAAGAGGAAAGACTTAACTTAGTAGAGGCCTCACATCATCAGATCCAGAAGTCAGCAGTCGTCAACCACATTGGATACTGGTCAACCCATTGGAATGAAAAATGCCATCATTCTAGATGATGAGGAACTATGGCACAAGAGAGGAATAACAGAAGCCATCTGGGAACATATTGAGACGCCCCAATACCTAAACTAAAAGAGCGGCTCCGCTTCCAATTGTCCCATATATGACACCCCTATGTTACAGACCTTGTGGCTTCTGAAAATTCACCAGGTTTTTCACAAATTTTTCGCCAGGTCACAAGATTTTCCACCAGGTCGATGTGTTTATAAAATGTTTATTAATCATTTATTCGCCTAATTATTTCTCAAAATTCTACCAGGTCACAAGGGAGGTTTAATTTTTCACCAGGTTCGTCAAAATTTGACCAGGTTTTATTCCAGAATTGACCAGGGCCCAGGTTGACCAAAACCTCGCTAGGTTGGGTAAAATAGCCCACCAGGTTGGGTTTCGCCAGGTCTGTTACATAGGGGTGTTATATGGGATCGAGTTCTGCAAGGCGGTCCTCCATTTTGATACCTGAATAATACCCAAGGTTTCGATCGTAACGTCGTATTTACCATAACAACTATTACTTTTATCTTGGCGTCTGATATGTCCGAATTCAGACCCTAAATTTCAGCTACATTTTATCCGGGAAAACAAAAAGAAGAAACCGGAAATGCTCCAAGTCCAAACGTCTGCAATGAAGAGCAGAAAACCGAACAAACAATATTTCGCAAACTTTCGTAGTAAGAAAAAACAAATTGGCGCGTACTTTCTCAAGCTGAAACTTGAACTACCAAACAAAATCAATGTATAAAAACAACAATGAGTATCAAGGAGTATTCATACTTTCTTTAAGTTTTTTTATATCATGAAACGTATAAAGCATGCTGCCTAAAGGTTTGTCTACATGAACAGCTTTTATGCGACAAATCTTACGTAACAAATATATTTATCATGTAGATGGTACAACAAATATTTGTCAACAGTTCAAAGTTTAGTATTAGAACAACTTTATAAGAAGAACAAGGCTCAAATTTGCCAAAATTTAAGAATAAATTAATAGCAAGCTCAGGCTGGGGCTTGAAAACTAGGAATGTTTTTAACTTGTGGTAGAAAATTGACTAAAACTTAGCGATACAACATAAAACATAAAAAGATCACTGTAAAGACTGCTCAACAAACAATAAAGGTAGTTCACCTCTAGCCGAACAATATACATATGTGGCGCAAGCCGTTTCATTTTCCAATACCTTGTTTTATTCTGTTTTTTCTTCACTAACACTGCTCACAAAAATAAGAACTAACTAATAACAAATTGAGACTGAAGTCGCCAAAAAATTAAGAACATTGAGCCACGGCAAAATTTATTTGTTCTTATTAAAAAGCGTATATTTTTATTGCGTGCAGTGTCCATTGGAGGGGCTAAGGATTAATGTCTTAAGTATTTGTGGCATTTTATGCGTCGAATCATTTACACGAACAATTTTAAGCGGTATGTGAATTTTTTTTGTCACATAGAGGCTAACAAACCAGCTTTTCATAAAATTATTTGTCACATAAAAATTGATCGTTTTTCCCCGTCCACACGAGCAAATAAAAATTGTTACATGAAAGTTGTCACATAAAAGTTGCTCGTGCAGGCGAACCTTACTGATATATTACACACGGAAATATCGCGGGGGATCAACTTCTCCGAGAAACTGCAATGTTCTCGAATAAATAAACATCACCTTCATAAGCCTCTAAGTTTCTGTCAAACTCGGTTGTGCTGAAATCTTATATATCCGACAAACCTACAGGAGACACCAATTTTACCGTTTGTTTCATCGCAAATCTAGAAATACCTGCTTTCATTGTGATCAAATTTTTAATCGGAAAATCTTTATAAAACTATGAGTCAAGACAAAAATTAATGCCTATATATGGCGCTGGTATTTTTAGAAGTCCGAAATTGCCCAAATTGCTTTGATAGATGCTAGAATTTATGCAGAGAGATTACTCCACTCGTGAGCCGTAATAGCAATAATAGGACCAACGTTAATTCGCCCTCACTTCTGGTTTATTTCTATTCTCCACCTACATTAATTTTTCAGTTTAATGCGGAGGCCAGCCCGGGGGATTCTAGTTCAACAATGGCAAATGGCACGTGATAAACACTTTATGAATTAAAATATGATACTAACCGAAGCCTACTGTATATAAACTTTTCGTGTCGGCGTGCTAAACAAATTTTGGTCGCTGTTGGTGATGTCACAAGAATACTTGAACCAAAAATGTATCGAAACAGCAGTAATAAAATTGATAGAAATAGTTGGGGAAGTCACAAAATATTTTCAGACAAACATGACCAACTTTAAAAGCAAATTCAGTGCATTTAAAGACGACTTCCGTACAACAAGCTTTGGAGCTAATATTGGAAACACACAACGATTCCAGTAATTGCGTCAAGTGGTAATGACAGAATTTTACCTCTGACCTTAAGAATTTGAACCCTGTTTCAAAAATAGACAAGATAACAAGGTTCCCAACTTAATATTATCAAACTCTTTTATCTTCTTTTTAAGTAGATGTCCTTCTGTGTTCTCTTGTAAGTATGTTTGTAGTGTGGTTACACAAAACTTAAAACTTAATTAGTTTGAAGTCAAACTCAAAAACCTTGCGGTTTATTTTGTCCGGCCGAGGCATTTCCTCGCAAGTATGTGTATTTTTGTAAATATAAACAAAACAAAACAATGAAACAATAAAAACCTGTAAAAAGTGAAATGTCAACAAAGTCTTTCTCTTGTCAAAAGCTAGTTGTTTGAGACGATGTTTCAGCAGGTTCGAGAGGCACTGTCGTGTTTTGACAGCCTCTTCAAGAAACAATATTAATAGATTTACTTTTAAAAGCAAAATGCATTCCTTTGCCTGTTGCGTTATATATTTATAAAAAGAAAGAAAAAAAGAGATTTCTTGCCAAGTTGGCGAAATGCCGAATCTAAAAACAAACTTAATGATTGTGCCAAACCACTTGGTTTAGTTCACGTTGCAGCAGTCCCACGCTTTGTCAAAAGTTGCCAGGGACTATATCCACGGTGTGAAAGTGTCAAAGACACAGACGAGAAGCCACTCTATAAATATTGTTTTCTAAATAGATAAAACTACGCGTGACAAATTTGAAGAAATTATTCTACAGCTCTGAAGTTAGAGTGTAGGCCGTGTAAAGACTTAATGCTAGGTTTAAGAGGGTTAAAAGCGAAGGATTATTTGCTCCTCCCAAGCAAACATTTGCAAAATGTAAATACTTATTTACTAAAATAGACTTACTTTATCTTCAATATGCATTCAATAAACATTTTATTTAATTGCTTGCACTGCTTCCTTTTCGCGTCTAACTAAAGTAAAATTGATGCTGGAACAAACCAGGGTGTTCAATAAATACAAAAACGCTTTCTAATTAAAAAAAACAGCAACTAAAACTGCGAGGTTTTGAACGTCATTCATTTTACTCGCTGTTTTTTTTTCGACAAAGCCTTCTTCGCCTTCTCCGCGCAGTTACATGTGTTTTTGATATAAGTTTTCATAGCTTTCCCGAACAGATTATCACACACAAGTTCAGGTTTTCCAGAGATATTGGTAACAGTAAAGCGATTCAGTCCAGATTTATGCAACTGCAGTCACGTAATTTGAAGAGTTAAATCAATACATCATTTTACTATTTCCACCTTCTATTGCAAAACAAGAGAAAATCAAGTGAGTATCTACGCAAATTAACAACGTTTTCGTCAATGTTTTTGGCAATTCTTGGCTTTTACGAAACCTTGTAATTTGGCCTCCATGTTGGTGTACAATTGCATCAAATATGACGGCACCTTACAACTTGTTTTAAGCGCCGGGCACATTCATTCAGTTTTTGGTCAGAATATATTTTATCTGGCTAAAACCTGGCCAAGTTCTCTTTTGAAACAACAATAGTCTGATTTTAGGCATATTTCTTTAAAAGAAGTCGTTCCTCGGGTGAAAATCCTCTTAAAACGATTTAAAAACCACTTCAACGACTCTCACATAACTGCCGTTTCAGATTACAGAAAAATCTCGATTGCGGAATTTTCAAGCAATACTTCCAAAGGACGACAAAAATAGCCACCTAAATTTTTCTCCTTCTCTTTTATACCATCATTAAGTCAGATTAAGTCGCAATAATGAGCAACTACTCGACTTGGCCGGTCAGTGCGAATTCTTAAACTACGGAATTGGATTGGATGTTACTCAGTACTACTATAGTGTTAATAATAACCCAGTACGAATTCTCTTTTAGTGCCGGGCAATTGGCCTTAAAGCTAGTTTGCATGGGTAGAAAAGAACCATAATTGTTCTTAAAGAAATAATACGAAAAGAAACAAATTCTGATTTTCAGTTGTATTTCAGTGGTCATCAGTTGTCACTTACTTTGCTGAGCTAAACTGACTGAAAGGAAAGAATCTTATTAAAATTTCAAGGAGCTCTCTCAAAGCTGAATGCACACCCATTTTTTGCTACGTTCGACACTGTTTTGAACTACGTTTTTATGCTCAAGGTACGTGTTTCAGTTTCGTGAAAATGTTGTTTACATCACGAAATGACTCGCAGCGCTTTTCGATTAACATAAAAAGGTCATAAAGGTCAAATGGAGACTTAGTAAACGGCTGAATATAATTCTGCATTCGAGATAAAAATATTACAAATATAAACCGTCCGATGTTCTATAAAAACTGTCAGTTAATGAGAGTTTTCTTGAAAAACTTGGCCGTTGAGGCTGTAGTGTCGTAATTCTAGCATGCAGTTACTGCAAATGCTCTTCCTCCCTTGATCCGTTTGCAATTCGAAATCCAGAGAGACAGACAGTCTCAAGTTCCGCTATTCATTATTGCGGTACAGCAGTTTCTGCATGAAAATACACAAAAACGAGGTTATCGGCCAAACTGCCATATAGCCTCATTTCCATGTACTTTCATGTAGAAAACCGCTGTGAAATAATACCGAATTGCGAAACTTGAATAAAAGCAATTTGTCCAATTACAACGTTCATGGCAAGGTCTTTCAGGAAATTTTGAAATTTAGCTTCTCTGAAATGCAATTTGGCGCATTTTCAGAGAGATTTAGCAAAAAAAGAAATGAACTTCACATTGCAATACTTGGTCTGTAGCAGAGCTCGAATACTGCTGGTTTTCTCAAACCAACCCTATGAATATAACGATACCATTTCTTAGCCCGTGTACATTTAACATTTACAGCTTTTTCAAAGACCAGAAGTCAGAACTCAACCTAAACAGTTGAACAACATACGAAATGGGGCTCCGCTCGAAAGCCACCAGAGGTCAACTCGAAAGCTATCGCCATTTTGGTCTTAGCGGACAAACAATGCGATGTTGACTTTTTCTATCGTGTATACTTATTGAAAGGTACCATGCAACTTTACTTTATTGT
Organism: Palythoa grandiflora; assembly: GCA_026546935.2. Taxonomy (NCBI): domain Eukaryota; kingdom Metazoa; phylum Cnidaria; class Anthozoa; order Zoantharia; family Sphenopidae; genus Palythoa; species Palythoa grandiflora. The sequence continues at coordinate 4,889 of JAOCPT020545947.1, read as the reverse complement.
CATTCAAACAGTGCGCAAAAATACTGAAAAACCCTGAAACGTCGTGCATTTATAATATATGTTTAAACATGCACGTTGTATCTGATTTGATTTAAAAATTTGGTTACATATACTGTGTATAGGTAAAAATAGGATTTTAAAGAATGAATTTTTGGTTGCAACTGCAGCCTTCTTCTGAGTAAATTATGCAGTTTTGAGCGTGAGTTTGTCATTTAATAAAAATCACTATTCACACTGGGGTTTCATCATGCTTTTGTAAACCAAAGGGAATGGCTTTCGTTCAATCCCTGGATTCTTGTCTTTTATAGAGTGCCACATCCAGAAAAATTCTTTTGTGCCAATTGTCAACTTCTTTCCCAATATGTGGACATATAGTTGACGCAAATGAGGTGGTCCGTCGGTTGGGCGTGATTTTGATTGCCGATTCTCTATTATGGCGTTTGCTTGATTTGTGTTCACTAAAATGCGAGTTTGATGTAATCGCATGCAAGACTGGCACTAAACCTTGCAAACAATTCCTGCACGTTTGGATCTCATTCGGGCGTCTTTGGGCATCTTAAATTAATGCGCGAGTGTTTTAACGGCTTGAAATGCGGTCTTTATATTAGCTCTGCTGAGTATATTTCGAACTCTCTCGGAGACGCCCTTCACGTATGGTACGATACAGTAGTAGTCTTTCGAAAGCGTATCTCCATTTTGTTTTCAGTAAATAGTTTTTAAAAAAACTATTCAATGCGTCTATATAATGTGATGCTCTGACGAAGGGCTAACGCTCGAAACGTCAGCTTTTACGAATTCCCACGGCGATGATAATTTGTTTATCAACATTACTTGAAGTTTGTATCTCCATTTTGTGTTGGAACATTTATAGCATTTAGTATTTTGACGTCTAGCTGCTTTCGTTTTTAGTGGCAAAATTTAGATACCAGTCAATTTTTTATAAAAACAAGTACATTTTGCTGAGGATCATTGTTCTTAATTTTATGAAGGCTTAAATAATTTCTTTGAGAGGTTCTAATTATTTTTTTAGCAGGTAGATTTATTTAATATTCATGCAGAATTTGGTTAAAGGAAACCAACCGTGCTTTTCAGCAACATGGTTCGAAATGGACGTCAATAAAACCCCGCAATTTTCTTTGAGGAACTTCAGTGCTTTTTACATGCACGACTTTCTGGTTTTGGACTCGATCTGATAACAAACAAATACCAACTTAAAACTTTGTGTTTTAGAATGTCTTGCTAGCTAGGCTAAATCCATTTATCAAAGTAAGTGGCCCATTGGAGCCGGCGGTTATCTTTGATTTCTGTCTGACGAGAGTCATTAACTTCCCCTGGGTAGAACACTAATCCATCGCACGTTAGCCCCCAACAGAAGCTGGTGCTCATTTTACTAATCTCGTAAGGAGGGAAAGTTGAGTCAACTTTGGCGGGAAAGAAGGTCACACCGATATGTTCAACACTCGGCTGAGCTGGGATTTGGGATTGTGGTTAGAAAGCAAAGATCTTATCACTGCGCCAACCGCAACGCTGTATAGTTTCTTGCTAAGTAACTGAAAATTGCAGTTAATTTTTTCCTAGTTAACAGGCATCTTCTGACCTTCTTTTTAAATATTATTATGTTTTGGTCAACTTGAGCTTCGTTACTCTTATCAAAACATGCATGTATTGATACATTATTTTGCTAAATTGTGCCATGCCACACTTGTATTTGTCATGACTGGAACGATAACAGCGTTATAGAATATTCTAGTTGAATAATGTTCAGGTCACGATTAATGTTTCTAAAAGCTCATGTATGTTTTTCTGGTTTTGGATTCGATTTAATAAACAAAAAAACTACCTTGAACGTTGTGATTTAGAATCTATCGCTAAGTAACTGAAAAATTTAGTCAAATGTTTGCTACGTTATCGAGCACCTGTTGAGCTTGTTTTAAAATGTTGATTCATGCAGTGTTGTTACATTTAAACTAATTTGAGCCTTGTTGCTCTGATGAAAAAATGCAAGTATTGATACAGATTACCTTTGAACTGCATGCACTGTGCCATAACACACTTGCATTTGTGATGATTGGAACGATAATAGGGTTATAGAATATTCCAGTTTAACACTGTTCAGGTCACGATTGAAGGTTATAAAATTTTGAAATGCCGACTTCTCTGCTAGGGCTGAAGGCGGCTTAAAAATTGAGATATAGGTATAGTTGTTTAAGGGTCGTTAAGTGTTTCAAGTTAGGCTTAAGAGATGTTGCTTTGCTTTTCTATGGCTCATATACCCTGCTAGAACGTTATTCTATTTGTGGTAAAACAAGTGGTAATTGGCACGATTTTATTTTCCACAGCGAGGAATGCAAAACTTACAACGCCCTGCATGGAATGATAAACTTTCTTACATTTTACCATATGAACATAACATGTAGTGGAACACTGAGCCAAAAAATATGCATCAAACGACAAACAAATGAACAGGTTGAATACTTAAACCAAAATTAACCTAGATAAGCTGCGTTGGGCGAGGATTCAAAGTAAACATTGAAAAATAATTTGAAAAAAGAAACAAAGAAAAATTTGCGATATCTGCTAGTCATAATTCATCTTCCTGTTGCAATAAAACTATGAAACATTTTTTTTGATCTGGGACCGATCTTAAAATAAAAAAACAGAGCACAAATTTTGAAGACGTTTATTGCTATCGGCCGATAAATAAAAATCTAGTTACATATATAGAGAGATAAAAATAGAATTCTAAAAACTGAAGTTTTTGGTTGCAACTGCTGCCTTCTTCTGAGCGAGTAAAATATGCAGTTTTGAGTGTAAGTTTGTCATTTAATAAAACCTCTGTTCACATTGGGGATTCATCAAGCTTTTGTAAACCAAAGGGAATGGCTTTCGTTCATTCACTGCATTCTTGTCTTTTGTAGAATGCGATTTTGGTCGATAACGTGGGACGGGTTCACTTGATTGCAAAATTTAATTAAATATGCGGTTATTAATTGCAAACATAAGTTGGCGCCCACGATTATATTGCACACGCCTACGAGTTCTCGTTCAACTGAAACATTGAAAGAAAAAGCACGTTTTACATCCTTAAATTTAAAACTCACACCCTTAAACAAACTTTTGTAAAAAGCAAATTAGCTAGTGGTTTAATTATCAAGAAAAACTGAGTTAAAGAGATATCTATAGACGTTAAATATATCTCATCTAGATATATTACTTCCTTCAAATAAATGTCAAGGGTTTTAAATGGTTGCTTTTGAAACGCCCAAAGGCGAACGGATGCTTCTAATAATCAACTCACATCCGGAGTCACGTCTAAGTACGGTTAATCCCTAGGTCGTGCAGAAGGATATTATAAACAGTGTTGTCTCAGCCGTTTAGTAGAGCTATATATACCAGATCACCCAAATTCTTCTGCAGTTACTCAGTTGTATTACTTAGGCAAAAGCAGAAGCCAAGAGTCTGTTGGTAAGTTTCTACTATTTGTAAACTTGACGTTGAAAGTCTTGAGCAGTTGAGAATTGTTTCAATGCCTCTAATACTAGCCGAAAAGTTAACTGTTATGAAACTTTTTTATTTTTAAATTTGACAATTGGTTAAATTTTGGTGAAACTTTCGTTATGAACTGATAAACATGTGTCCTTTATAGTATTGTTCAGCCACTCTTAACACATTTCATTTTGCTCCTTAGCTGCCCTTAACAGTTGTTTCAGTTTTATTTTGTTGTGTAAGACTAATAGTGTGTTTTAAATTTTGCCGCAAGTTTTTTAGGTGTTAAGTATTTATAGTTGTCCAAATTTTTAAATGATTTCGTGATGTATATGTTGCGGTAAATGTATTGTTGCTCTTGTTATACCTTTTTAATCATTTTTGGTCATGTTTTTTTCAGCTTTTTAAATTTTTCTTTGCGAATTGCATGCAATATACGATTTAAAACCGTTGAAGTATTGTATGTTTGTCATTTGATTCCAGTACGAGGGCATGCGTTCCTTTAATTTCTTGTGTGTTTTTCAGTTTGTTTAATTGCATTGAATTTAAATCTTCTTTCACAGCCTTCAACGTTCGTTCATCGACCATGTTGGTTCCATTCTTGATAGTTTGTGGACAAATTGTTTCCATCATTCAAGGTGAGAACATTGCACAATTGCTTTCTAACAGAAAGTTAAGAGTTTGAAAAGCTTTATGTGTCTTCCTGTAGTGGTCCTGTTAGCGCCCCTTTGGCCAAGGAAACTCACGCAATGAAATTTCGTCCGAGGATTTAAAAAAAACCACAAAGCAATGCCGTTCCCGTGTTCCGTCATTAATCATTAATTTCGTAGAAACCTGATTTAGCGATTTCTTTGCCTTGAATGGAGTTCGAAACCTTTCACTGGCTGTCTTCAAGTTGTTATCACAAAAAAGTAGCTTTTTTATAAACAATTGTAGCTTTGATAAAATTATATCTATGCTTGCGACACGATGCTACTACCAGAAATATATGGAAGGCTTTTTTGGAACAAAGAAAAAAAATAGTCTCCGCGTAGTCTCTCGGGATGATGGAATAAATGAGCTCTTAGTTTTTCTAAAACAGACTGTTTTAAGCAATCCATCAGTCTTAGTGGAGCAATACTATGGAATAGCTTGCCAAGATCTGAAAGAAAAGCATTTCTTATAAAAAAGCCTGATAAGCCTCAGATTCCTTGATGTTCCTTATGGTAAGAATTTCAGGTTTGTGTTTTACTATTTCAACTTCAAATGCAAGTGAGATGTACTATTTTTAATTATAACGAATATCTCATAAAACAGTTTTTTATTGAGGATATTTTACCTGTTTTCAAATAAAGGTTTACTACTACTACTACTACTACTACTACTACTACTACTACTACTACTACTACTACTACTACTACTAC
>JAOCPT020545946.1:0-19262 GCA_026546935.2 Palythoa grandiflora | reverse complement strand
TGTGTATTTTACAGCAGATGACAGTACATGTAATTGTTACAGTTGGAGTATACTTGTATTAAGTAACAAAATATATTAATGTGCATGTGATGCTCTGTGTGATGGCTGCTTGCCACGCTCAGTTTGCTATTTTTTCTTTTTTTTATTTTTTTAAAAATTTTCATTTCAGCCTCAAATTGTTCTTTATTTGTTCTTATTTTTCGGGCGATTTGAGCCTCATTGTTCTTATTAAGTTTCTTCTTAATAAAAAAAAAGTGTATTATGCAAGTATCGTATCAACGCCTAAAATAGTAATGTTTTTTTTTTTCATTTGTTTTACTACTTAAGTCTATTTTAAAATGTTCATCCGGATGTTGTTCTTTTTAAAATATTGGCTTCATGCGGATGCCGCTTTTTTGCTTAGTCCAAACCAAGTCTTGTTTCTGAAAAGATTTTAAACTTCAGTTGCTGATGTTTCAGGAGCAGTTCAAATAAACTTGCGTTTTGAAGTCAAAGAACAAGCAGCGATTTCACTGAATTCAGTTTTCATCAAAAGTGTTGTTTACCATTTAAAAAGAGCTTAAAGTGCGTTTAAAGAACCGAGAAACATTTTGTGAGTTTGAAGAAGCTTGTAGAATTATTTATATTTAGCCTGTGCCAATAACGAATTCATAATAATGTATTCCACTATTTTTATTCAGGTTCAAAATACCACATTTTCATGGCCGAGCAATGGGAGCCTGGGACGAAATTAGGTCTTTGACATCAAACCAGTCAGTCCCGAGCTAACATAACAGTTGTGTGTCAGAGGATTGTGTTTAACGAAACTGGGAAGTCTGTGTGCTGCATGTGGGAGTTTTCAAAAACAAATCTCAGCTTTATAGTAAAGGCATTTACCTATATTATATGCCGTTTTTCGGTGAAGATCATCCAGAACTGAACAAAAAAGAAATAGAAAATGGAACATAATTCGTGAAATCCACACGGAAGATGGACGGCCTCGAGTCGTTAAAACAGACGCTTTAAGCCATGACGACGGCAGCGCTTACAACAAAACACAGTAATTACAATAATTGCACATTGGAATGCATCGAGTCGAGCACTTGCACGTACTTGTCACTTGTAACAGAACTTTAAAGACCTTACTCCGTTATGCACGCATTTTTTTTAATAAGAACCAGTAATTTTGACTCACTCGTTCTTAATTTTGTGGCAAATTCAGCCTCAAGTTGTTATTAAATTTTTCTTATTTCTGCGAGCGGTTTTTATTGAAGAAAAAAAACAAACAAAATAAAACGAGGTATTGGAAAATGAAATGCCCTGCGCCACACATGTATTGTACGGCTGAATTTAGAGGCGAACTACCTTCATTGTTTGTTGAGCTACAGTGAATCTTTTTATGTTTTATGCTGTATCGCTAGGTTTTAGTCAATTTTTTACCACAAAAACTTTCCTAGTCATCAAGCCTCACCCTGAGCTTGTTCTTAAACTGTTGTTGTTCTTATAAAGTTGTTATCATATAAAAAACCGTGTATCGGAGTTTTACTGTAATCTCATTTTTTGCGACCGATTTGTGTGTGAGCACATGCTGTCAGTGCATGTGATATGTCACTCGTTCAGATCACTTTGTGGGCTGAGAGAAATGTATTTGGCAACTTCAGCCTCAAGTTGTTATTAAATTGTTCTCATTTCTGTGAGCGGTTTTTATTGAAGAAAAAAAAACAAAATAAAACAAGATATTGGAAAATGGAACGCCTTGCGCCATACATGTATTGCATTGCTGAACTTAGCGGCGAACTACCTTCATTGTTTGTTGAGCAGTCTTTATAGTGAATATTTCATGTTTTACCGCTAAGTTTTAGTCAATTTTCTACCACAAAAACTTTCCTAGTTATCAAGCCTCAGCCTGAGCTTGTTCTTAAATTGTTCTTAAATTGTGGCAAATTTGAGCCTCGTTGTTCTTATAAAAAGTTGTTCTTATAAAAAGTTTTTCTTATAAAAAGTTGTTCTTATAAAAAGTTGTTCTTATAAAAAGTTGTTCTTATAAAAAGTTGTTCTAATAAAAAGTTGTTCTTATAAAAAAAGCGTGTATCTGAGTTTTACTGTAATCTCATTTTTTTGCGACCAATTTGTGTGTGACACATGTTCAAATTGCTTTGTGGGTTGAGAGAAATGTTTTAGCAAATTCTCCACGGAGGTATGTTCCGCCTTGTAAAAAAGTAAGGCCACGAAAACGTTAGGGCGTGGCCTATGTTTGTTAATATCTCAGCTGGTATGTAAAACCTCTTGAAAGAGATTTTACAACCAAGCTGTTCAAACGTCCATCGTATTGCCTTTACAAATAGCTATGGCACGTATATGACAAATAATAATTAATTTAATGAATAATAATAATTTAATAATACACCTTTCTTTATAAATTCTCCTCAACACCTTAGAAATTTAGAGTCATTCGTTCCTGCAATGTAGTGCCATCGTTTAATGAGATGTATGGGAACTCAACGCCCCCCACTCCTTGTGGTCCAAAGACGTGTCCAATTGTCTTTCGCGTGGGGTAAGCATGTTGACGTCCGCCCTAAGGATTAGAGAAATGTCTTACCGGTTCTGGAGGCAACCAAATGAGTTTTCCATGCATGTGGTAACAATTCTAAAATAATTTCGGATTATAGTTTAAAAAAAACTGCTGCATTACACGTTCTTTCAATGATATTTTTTTTAAAAGTTGTACTGACATATCTAAAGTTTAAAAGTATTGTTATAAAAGGGTGAGTTTTCTTTCAAAAGATATCATTTGATGTGATGACATGTACTTGAATTGAGCTCAAAGGACAGTTATCATATTCGAGGCTTTGTGTCCTGTTCTACTCAAGAATGCTACACATACATTCACGCGCATGTAGCAATCTAAAACACTTTAACTAAATCCCCTCTCAAGGCTGGTATGTAACTTTCTCTGCTTGATAAATCATATTAGTTGGTTTATTTGTATCAAAGCCAAGATACAGGGATTCCGTTGTGTGCTATTGAAGTTTCCTAGAATCACTGAAATTGTTTGCTATATTTGGCAATATTCTTGTTATTAGAAGTTCAGAACTCTTAAGAGGCAATGAGTCCTTGGCAATAACATGCTAACTATATAAGTCATTGGTAATTGAGTTCATTGAATGTCTATTTGTAAACTAAAGATATCCTAGGGAAGAAAACAAATGATTCTCTATTTAAACAGTTGTGTATTTCACTAAAGTAATTCACACATAAAATTCATAAGTTATATGGAATTGTTTGTAAGTTACAAACATTTAAAAGCAAGACAAAAAAAGATCAAAAGTTATATTAAGCTATTTGTATAAGATTTCCTTCCACAGTCTTAATTTTTTCCAGAAAAACGTTTAGGATTAAACCTATACAATTAACATTCAGGCAATGTTTGTTTTAGCACGAGCACTACACAGGGGGTCAGAGAAATATGCCTTCCTGATCAATTAGGAAACAGCTGAGATTTTTTGTTTTAATTGTTTTTATAAGAAATTAGGTATACATTGTTCGGTTAGAAGTTACATTTTTTTAAAATACGAAAAAAAAGCTGCGAATATAAGAGCCGAGGTTTAATGTACATTATAGCTTTTCAGCTCCAATTAATTTCAAAAATATATTATGTTCTATGAAAAGAATGTAAAAAGAGAAATATTTTGTAGTTTTGTCTAATTTAATGAGGCGTTTCAATATTTCTGCGCGATTTAAAAGTAACAGCAGGTCGCAGGGTTTGTCGAGGTGTCACAGGGAATCTGGATAAGCCACGAAACAATTTTCACTAATAGTGTAGGGCGTCCAAACAATTTTAAGTAATGCCTGCTGGTTCGAGTAAGAAGTATTAAGGCAACTCCCATTGTCCTGCGGCATTCATTTCGCTTTTCCCACATCAGAATGTTTAGATGTTCATACTAAAAATACATCAAGTTGTGTACCTGAACATACTAGTTCAAAGCTTTCGCGTGATACAATTGATAAAAAGATAAAAACGTTATGGTTTGCACACATATGGGCTATGAGTATGAAATAATAAATAGGCTTATTTTTCTTTGATTGAGGTGACTGCTTTAGTAAGATTTTCAAGTTACTCTTGGCCTCAAAGCCTTACTATGTTTAAGCTATTCCTAATACTTACTACACAAAAACTAAACTCAGAAAAGATAAAACTTGGACTTTGGTCCCAACTTCTACTACAAGCGGCCAACAACGTTGTTTTCTGCGAGTTTTTGTAGTTCGCACATACTATAGTACAAACATACTTACATTAAAGAAATCATAAAAAAATATATACTAATGCCGTGAAAATCTTTCCTCCATTAATACTTTTTTAAAAATATTCAACGTTAAAAGATTAACGGTGTTAGACAGCCTCAAAAAGGGTAAATTACAATACTATCCGATCGATAGCAAAACTCTGTTATCGGCTAACTGTTATTGTCTACCTGTTATCAAGACAGTTGAATGAACCAATCACAATCCGGGCTTTAGGATTTTTGACCAATCAGCAACAAGTAGTGATAACAATAAGAAATGGACTCCACTCATTGACATTACCATTACAAAATTAATATTATGAAAATTAGCAAAATGTGTTTTATTTGTCTTTCAGTTTAGTTTTCAGAAATTGTTATTATTATAATAAATTGGTCATAGGACTTCTTGTTCCTCCAATTCTGTCTGTTATCGTTACTTCTGATTAAACAAATTGGATTCACGCTTCACGCTCATCCAACTTTTGTTAATCGCGCGTAATGATAACAGACCGAATTGGACTCCACTCACTTTATAACAGTACATCCACCATGTGGCTCTTCGACTGTAATATCAAAAACTAATTAAAAAAAGTTACAGTTATGGACAGTAATATGCCAATTTATCATCCGATGGAATTTTTACTTCTTTATCATTGGTCCAGAGCACCACATGACCTGCAAACAACTACCTACAAATATGACACTGCTCATGCGCATTGCTGTCTGGCGGATTCAGCTGCAAAGATGACACTGGCTGCTTATGCTTAGCTTTTACACAGAATGAGTTTTCTCATTGATAACTGAAGGAAACCGACTGTGATTGCGACGCACACTTGCCGCTTGTCGCTTCCAACAAAAAAACAGAAAAAGCAAATACAGTTATTGAATACCGAATGTACTCGCCAATGACCAAATCACAATATTTTAATCAGCCTTATCCAATAAATGTCTAATATCAACAAGAAAGAAAGGAAAAAAATAACGCATTCATTAGCTAAACAAATTTGGTTCAAAACTTTCTCTGTTATTGTCTTCTGCAATTCCTTTATTGTTGCACTACATCAAATAATGATTTTATTGCCAACGATATCCTGAGTGCCGAATCTGGCTCAATATGTCTTTAATTTTTGTTTTTGTTTCTCCTATATCTTATAAATCGTTCCGATTCAATGAGAAAACGATGCGTAGAGACTCGGAGTTTTGTTTTGACGAAAATTAAGGTGAGGTGAGTGAGGTTGAGCAAAACACAGTGATTTGTCAGTGGCGAGCAAAACATTGAAATTTGTCAGTGGCAAGCAAAACATCGTGTTTGTTAGTGGCGAGCAAAATATCGTGATTTATCAGTGGCAAGCAAAAATCGTGATTTATCAGTGGCGAGCAAAATATCATGATTTGTCAGTGGCAAGCAAAATATCGTGATTTATCAGTGGCAAGCAAAATATCGTGATTTGTCAGTGGCAAGCAAAATATCGTGATTTGTCAGTGGTATGCAAAATATCATGATTTATCAGTGGCAAGCAAAATATCGTGATTTATCAGTGGCAGACAAAATATCATGATTTGTCAGTGGCAAGCAAAATATCATGATTTATCAGTGGCAAGCAAAATATCGTGATTTGTCATTGGCGAGCAAATTTATTATCAACGGGAAATTTATTTGTGTCGAAACTACGCATAAATCTAAACTAAAGTTCGGCGGATGGTAATGACTATGAGTAGTGCCATATTAACCTTCCAGCTTTGCACAATCGTTCAATTTGTTTTCATTTAAAATCTTTTTTGGGCTTGACTAGTATCTAAAACCATTTAGAAACTACACGTGGTTTCTTTATCTTAAAAATAAAGTAATAAAATAATGTTTCTCTCAAAACCAAGCTATTCCATTGGTTTTTTGTTTGTTTTTTACCGACAAAGCTGAATTATGCAATAACGATTTAAAAATATCAAACTTCTGGCATCATTTTCTTAGTCGATCTTAATTAAAAAATCACACCTCGTTAACTTAAAGAATCCAAACCTTCTGATCATTAAGCCAAAAAAACAGCGCCTCCGCATTAACTTCACATTATGAAAGTGATTGATCAAGTGGCAGCTCGACCAACTCCAAGTGACGACATTTATCTCAACTGCTTTCACGTAGTATCGTCATTCGGAATGATGTCTGCTTTACTGCTTTCAACACGCAGGGAGAACTTTTCATCGGTCCCATGATATGATGTCTGGGAGAATAAACTTCTACAGTGTTTGTTTTTTTAACCAAAAGAACCTTTTTATAAGAACATGAAGGCTGAGGTTTGCCAAGAATTTAAAACCGATGCTAAGAACATACCTGAGGCTGCAGAAGAAGAACTTTTTTCGGACAAAACAAATTCATGAAATAATTTAACGTTTCTTCAACGTTGTTTGTTTCTTTGATGTGTAAATTCTCTCAGGGATTTTGAGCTCGTGATCTTTATAGAAAGAATACTTGATTACAACTGTACAAAGCCCAGGAGCCATTCTAAGACGCTTTTAAAACCTTTATTGAAAAATAACGAGAATTTTCACTCCATACTCTGTTTATACTTCTTTCTCATTGTTTATGGCCCACCATACCACAAGACCTACAAATATCTGCCTACAAAATTATTAAAAATTTTATTGAAAAGAGTTAGAAATCGCTAGGTAATTGTTTCAATTAAATTTGAGCCCATTTTGCACTCTTTGTTGCCAAAGGAATTCATAAACGAAAACCGAAAGAAATGGACATTTCTTCTAAAGATGAATAAAGATATACTGAAGCTGTTGTGAATAGTATCTTAGTGTCGGAAAGCATTTTGCTTTTAGCGCAATGTTTCAGCTGGCCGGCTACGAATTTTAAAATAAACTTTTAAACCATCAAAACACTTCTAAATGAGATTGAAATTGGCTCTCATCGTGATCATTTGTTATTTAGTTAATATGCGTTTTAGATCAAAGATTTCATCAAAGGTGTTGAACTATGGACGCCCACTTGCTCAGTATAAAACATCCCCAAGCCAAGTTTAAGTTGTTTTTTTCAGATTCTACCAGGCAAGTCTGAATGTTATTAATTGCATATTGCTATGATTAAATAAGAAATCCCGAAGATTTTTTTAAAATTGGAATTTTCCAATTGTCTCTTGTAAATCAGATTAATTTGAACAAGTTAATCAGTCTACCTACTTGTGTTGAAGTGCAATTTATCAAGATTGGAAATGAACTTGCAAATTATAGCTGTGGTTTCTGGTATCTTTTTTAATCCAGAGTCGAGTGAGAAAGGAAATCGAAATGAATTTATATAGGGGTTTATTAAATACGTTTTTTGTAGAACAAATTACCAAAATCTTTCGTCGACACCTAAAGTATCTTGTTTACGTATAAGTTTTGCAGGGCTTATTAGGGGGTTCAACTGAACTATGTTAGCTATAGAAATAAAATCAGTTTTAAAAAATTAACGGTAGCAAAAATTGTGTCACAAATTAAAACTCCTGATTAATGGGTTATTCAATCAGTGCGTAGGCTAAAAATATCGACTGTTAGTGTTCAGTTTCATCCGAAAACTGAAAATATTTGGGAGACAAACGTAAGTTTTCCGATAGTTAATCAAACTCTATGAAAAATAACCTGAAATGGAGAATTAAGACCCTTTGTATATTTGAAGACTGAGATTGCGATGATCTAACACTCTGAATACAAATGCTGACTTTTTAAAGCCAAAGCCATTTTATAGATGAATTTCTAAAATGATTTCTGTACAACGTTTTTCGAAGAAGCTTGGGGAGCGAAGTTGTCATCGAGATCTCAAACACCGAGGAGGTCTCTCAAGCACTGGCGGAAGCGCTTTGGTTATACTTAGAACCAATTTTTTTGTCCATGGCAGTGATCAAGGTAAATTAAGTCCCGATATGAAACTTCAGGCAAGGCCAGACTGAAAATCGAATTGCCATATGAACTTCCGAAAACTTTGAAACACTAAAACCGAAACTATATAAAAACTAAATTATTCAAGTAGTATACACGTTTTTTTATAAGAACCAGTAAATTTTGCCGAGGCTCATTGTTCTAAATTTTTTGGCGATTTCAGCCTCAATTTGTTCTTAATATGTGCTTATTTCTCTGAGCGGTTTTTAATGAAGGAAAACAAAATAAAACAAGGAATTGGAAAATGAAACGCCATGCACTACACATGTATTGTACGGCTGAATTAAAAGGCGAACTACCTTCATTGTTTGTGAAGCAGTCTTACAGTGAATCTTTTTATATTTTATACCTTATCATTACGTTTTAGGTTTCCTACCACAAAAACTTTCCTATTTATCAAAATTTAGGCAAATTTGAGCCTCGTTGTTCTTATAAAAAAAAGACATGTATTCACATTGTTGAAACGCCCGCCAAAGGCGCTCTGATCGTGTATTACGTGTATTAGTATCAGCTTTGCTTGTCAATAATTTCCCTGCCAACGAGGGGATGATATGGCGTTGTACCATGACAACAGGCCAATTAGATCGATGTTTTTTTTACATCGGGCAAGGTCACTAAGCTGGGCTGTCCGACATGGAAGAATCACGGATCTGGCGAAACAAAGACTCGAGCGAAAGAGAAAGAAAAACGAGCAAGTGGTTAGGTCAGACTTTTAGTTTTATTTAGGGATTCCAGATCAATATCTTGATAGGCCTGAGAATCGTTGTCCTTCTATGCTGTGTTGATTGTCTTGGAGTCTCTGGAGGGGATTACAATAAATTGCCGATCGAACTGGGGTTGGTGGCAAGCGAAATCGCCAGCCCTTCTCTTTGCTCTTATGGGAGAAGGAAAAAGCAAGAAAATCCCTTAAAATGTCTGAAAAGTCAGCTACAAGAATCAACATCAGGCAAAGGTTAGTTTTAAGAATCTTATTGAAAATTGAATTTGCGATTTTACTTCGCTATTGATTCAAATACTGTGTTTGTAAATCCACACTGACTTTTTGCTTGGGTTGCCTGTGGATAACTGCTATAAAGGAGTGGCGCGCAAGAACTCCTACAAGCAGGCTCACCTGGCCTGAAGCGTCGGGGAGCGAGCGGCGAGAGAAGCCAATGGGGAGAGGGAAGGAAGAAGGAGAGTATGACTCGTAGCCGTTTACTTTGTCTTCCTTAAGAGAGATACTTATCACCAGTTCCATATCATCTTGCTGGAACTTTGGCACTTGTCTCTCTTTTACTTCCTCCAGAAACAAAAGGGCCTTCTTGTTCATTTCAATCGACAAATTTTTGCATCGAAATTGACCCCCATACGTTTATGTAATGCAACTACATTCTGGGAAGACATACATGCGCCTAAACGATTGAGAAGTCTCATGAGGTCGTATCCATGAACTCCGTGGCAAAGAACCGCAGATATGCGATATGCAACAGCCGACATTAACGGTTTTCTCTCCTCGTGCGGCAACCGAAGTTGCGAGCACTACAGAGTTGCACTTCTTTTCTTCTACAGTAGCCGCACATGCTCCAGTCAGACAAGCATGCCTCAAAGGACGAAATATTCTGGTTTCTTTGAGCACGAGTTTGTTAGAAAATCCTGACAGTTCGTCCGTGGCTTTTAGAACCGAATCCGACTTGCAGTACTGCTGAAGCTCCTCACTCACATTGTGATTTAAAGCAGCCTGCACCTCCTGTTTTACTAGTCAAGACGCTTAAAAATGGCAGTTGCAACAGTTTTTAAGTTACCAGAAGCAATGTTTTTGATAATAGAAATTATAAATAGTATAATCGGATGGCATTTTTGCGATCGCATTTCCATTTCGCTGCAAGATCAAAACCTTAACAGGCAGTCCGCGTAAGAATCGACCACTCGATTCGGGTCAAAAATTCGATTTCCTCCCAAATTTCTGCATTGAATAAGGTTGATGTGCAATGAAAGAAAATGCATTTCTTTTTTCTCTGTCTCTTTATTTCGCAGAGATATGACTACGAGAGTGCGTGACACCAAAATCACGTTTTCGCCAACTTGAATTTAGGTCAACTTTCAGTCGCTCTCACGAAGGCATTTCCAAACCTATTCATCTAAGTTTTTTATAAACTTTAGGTACATCTTTCTTAATTGTAAAAGCGACAAAATCGAATTTGTTGTTTGTTTTTTCATTGAAAAAAAATAAGTGTTAGGGAAGCCGCACATATCGATTTTTTCCACGAGAAACGTCAATCTGACGTTTGGGGGTGGGGGGGTTCTTGGTCCTGACGTTTCTTAGGGCAAAAACGTGGGAAAAATCAATAGTTTGGCAAATGGTTTTTGGAAATGAAAGCGAAATCTAGAAACGTAAAATGTTATCCATAAATAGTGCAGTATAGCAAAATACAGTTTTTTCCATTCAGATAAAGGCCAATTTTAAACAGGTTAAATAATACAATCATGTACTCATGAATGAAGTTTAGTTGCAAAATCAATGCGCGGTTGGGTATGGGCACAAGTTTAGTCACGACCTCAGCCACGAGGTCAACATTCCACGACGTCTGAGTGCATTCCAGAGTGGAGACGACACGAAAGTTTATATATTCAAAGCTCTTGAATAGAAACAATTAAAGTGAATATGTATTCAATAATTATTACTTGAATACGATTCTCATTTGAAGTAAGTAACCAAATGTATCTCAGTTTTTACCGTGCCGCATAGTATTTCCAGTTCAGAGAAACATTGTTGTAAGTCCAACTTTACTTTGTCTGGCTGTAAAGTGTCTGTGTTTCAAATCAACGAAGAGATGTAATGTTTTTTTGAATGCTTTTCCGAATCAATGTCAGTCTTGGTATGAAATCGGGCAATGTTTTATTTTTTATCTTTTAATCATAAAGAAATAGAAAACGAGTTCACGAAAGTGCTTGGAGAAAACCAAGCCGCAGGTGCACCTCTTGTTATCTACACGAAGAGTTTTCGGTTTGATATTTGTTCTTTGAATGCCACTGTAAAATTAAAACCTTGAAGCAAAACATTTCTTTTTTTTAGTTTTGGATATAGCTTTATTACCTTTTCCCTTAAAAGGCAAGTTTCAAACAAGCAAAAACATGAAGAAAACGATTCTGAAGGGAACTGACTAACTTCATTCGGCATAATTGATGTGATGACTCTCACGAGTTCTGAGGAGTTGCTTTACGGTAATTCTTCTATTAAAACCGCTGTAAAAGTAAAACCATGAATGAAAGTTATTCTCTTTTAATTTAGGATCCAGTTTTATCACTTTTTCAGTTAAGAGGAATATTTCTAAAGGGTAAAAGTTGCGTTGTAAGAGTTTCCGCAACTGAGTAGCACGGATTTGTTTACCGGTTCACAACCGGCTTTTTATTTTCTTGCAAATTTATTTTGAAAACGGTGTGTAATAAGCCTACATAAGCCAATGAAATTAAAATTGATCAGAAGAAAAGAATTCAATAATGTGCTGCTATAAAATGCATATTGCCGTTATTAAAGTGATGTTCAATAAACTTATTTATGTATAAAACCGAAACAAAATATTTCGACTTTTTCCGATGATTGGTTAAATTTGCTTTTTAATAGTTTCGGCTTCAACAAATTTTTGCGAATTCCTCTTTTTATCTCCACAAAACCATTTTTATGACTTCTTCGATTAAAAAGAGATCTCTAACAAGAAGTTTGGAAAAAATCCGTTTCGTCAAATTCTATTCTGGAAGACCACGACACAGCCAATCAGAACGCGCGTTATATTTGCTTTTTTTATATAACGCAATATACGAACTGGCGTTTGGGCGATGATAGTTTGGGGAGGGTCCATTTGATCTTGGTTGGGGAGAGGGTGAAAGAATGATTTCTGTGCAATTTTTTCTCTTGGTAAATCGTCGGCAAAACATTTTTCTGTTTTTCCATACTTCATCGTTATATTTTTTCGGCGTGCAAATTATTTTTTCGCCTGGTTCGTTCGTGCAAATTTTTTTTGCAATTTCTTTCAGTCTTCTTCTCCCACTCGCCACAAAATGAAATGGTCGGTCCCTTACATACGGAATGAAGACTGACTGCATTGTGGTTACGCAACGTGAATTAATGGTTATGAAACTATGGCACTCGGTTTATCTGTAGTTCACCATCAAGCTAATCGAATCTTAAAATCTTATGCACTGTGTGTGGCACTCCATAGTATTTTTAGCATACCTGTGCGTTTGTTTTTTAACAGATGCCAAAGCGACAGGTTACTTTGTTTGGTAAAGTTGTGAAAGAGGAACCATTAATAAAAAACAAAAACGAGAGAAACCAGTCGATTCATCAGAAATTCGTAAATAAGTACTGGGCCCTGAATTCACACAAAGGGTACTCAAAACAAATTGCTCAGCAAAAAGCAAACGAGCTATGGAACTCTATTAAAGGAAATGTGGACGAAGTACGACGCTACTTGGAACAGCAAGAACCAACACTGAATGTGAAAGCTCTAACGGCGCCATTTGTTATAGAGAAGCACTGAGATTCAAGAGGCTGAAGGTGGAAAAGATGGAGAGCAAGACGATGGCATTCTGTCTTCCAACACTATTCAAAGGAAATACAACGTACAGCCAAGTGTAGGTCCAACGCCCAGTGCAGCCGACGCCTTTGATGCCCGTGAGAATTATTTGAGAGGGAACGAATTAGAATTGTTGAAAGATTTCATAAGGAACGTGCTACCGGATGAAGATCCCGACATAATCCTATCGGAAGATTTCTTGGCAGCAAAAGCCATGCTGTACTCACATGAGATACAACTTAGTTTTATTGTTTTGTGGAAACGGTTTACGGCATGCAGTTGATTTGTATGATGAGAAATTTATGCGATAGCAGACTTGATGCTGTTTCTTGTTATTTTTATAATAAACACATTTGCCGCAACCACATCGGAAAAGTGTTCACCAATCAAACCAATATGGATATTGATAAGTTATATTGAAAACTAACTATAGATATCTCGTTATAAAATCTGAACAATTTAACTGAAAGACCTGCTAACCATTGTTGTTATTATCCTGTGCATTAATTGTGTATGTTTCATTGATTAATGCGCATAAGTAAGATAATATTTGAAATTATAATGTAAAGGTCATATACTGAATTGTTTGTTTGAAATAGAACTATCGATAAATCTGACGTTTCTAAGGGGGGGTGGGGGGGTCCCCAGAGAAACGTCAGATTGACGTTTCTCGTGGAACAAATCGATATGTGCGGCTTCCCTTAGCGGTGATACAGGGTCATCCACTTGAAATCGAGCTTAGTTTACACTAGCGACAGAAGCTACCGGAGTTACAGGCAAGTGTGCACCGACACCGACACGACGGAAGCTTGTTTGTATAGATGTTTGATAATGGTTTAAATGGCGGGAGGTAGTTTACAGGGTTCGTACAATATTGGTATAAGAAAATTCCAGGACTTTTTTAGGACCACGTTTACAAAATTCAAGAACCTGTAAGACTGTATTTCGAAGAGCACCATAAGGAAAAATGAAAAAAAAATTGTTTTCGCGATCTTTTTTGGATTTATGTCTCCAAGAAAGTTGGAAATGTGAGAAAAATACGTTAACTCTTTATTCATTGCTCACTTAAAACTTATTTTCCAGGACCATAACAAATTTTCCAGGTTTTCAAGGCCTGGATTTTTAAATTTTGTTGCTCCAGGACTTCCACGTGACGTATGAACCCTGAGTTTACCGTTGATGCTTTTGATTTGTTTCGTCACAGTCAAACGAAATAAGATGATGGAGATCCATGCAATCGGGTGGGGATTTATATACAGACAAAAACATTAGGACAGCACTTGAATCTAATTTTGGATATGAAAGGCAGAGATCGAAAAATTTGCAGTTTGGCCATATTAAACTCGCATTCGTTGTTTAAAGTAATACGTGAGTCTATGACTGAACATCTTAGTAGTTTTGTTTTAGACTTAATTCAGTCTATTTAGTTCTTGAGGGACTTGAAAGATGCTTTTTGATTGGGTCACCCTTCCATTACCTCTTGTGTTTCCGTCATTACTGGTTCCCACTTCGAATATTGCGACGTAAGCTCGACAGAAGCAAAAGAGACGACGGAAAAAAGAAGAACGATTCATTCCTTCCTCTTCGCTTCCGTGGTGCTTCCACTTGTGTTTCTGTCTCCGTTTTCTTGGTTCACACTACAACCTATGGCTTCTTCCGTCTCCGCTTCTGCCTTAGTCGCTAGTGGAAAGAAGCCTGCGGCACGTTACTCAACATTTTTAAAGCGAAAATGTGTTACCTTTTACCATGTTATGATCGATCTACAACCTCGACTGCGGCAGTTAACTCGTCTACTTAAATCTTGGACCAAGCTAACTGAATGAAAGCTTAGGTTGAAATCTGCTTTGAGAATTTAATTTTATAACCTTGGATCAAATACCCTGCGAACAGAGATCGATCGTAACCCCACGAAAACCGAAAGGAAAGAGAGATCTCTGCGAACAGCTGCTCGAATCTCTATCGAGCATGCACAACCGGTTTCCATGACGCCATGCATGTCATTCCCACGTGCTGTGCCTGATGTGGTTTTGAAAACTCAGCGGATGATTTATTCGCATGGCAACGAGCAACGCAGTCTTGCCAAATGACAGCGGTGGATATAGTTGCGTGACCACAAAGCCGTCAAACTGGTCAGACTGGTACGTCTACGTTTTTGGACTGGGGCAGCTTCAAGTTCGCAAAGGTCTCTTTTCCCTCTCGTTTTGTGGGGATACGAGGTCTCTGCTCGCAGGTTAGGGATCAAATTCCTATCCAAGACCATTTAGTACCGACTCAGCGAGTTAAGTCAGTGAACAGATGTTCTGATACGCCGATAAGTACGAATAACCCCGAGAAAATCATGCCACAACAAGGATTATAACTGTTTCTAATTTTATTTTATTCAATGACAACTTACCTCTTACATTTAATTACAGTTTCTATTACAAAAATATATAAAAACAAACGTAAGAGGGCTGGAAACAACTGCATTTTAATCACTGCATTCACATTTACAAAGGAAGCCGGTATTTAAGAGAAATGTTAATCCAATTCTCCAAACGGGTAATGGTACGCGAACTTCAAAAACTACAGCAATACTGCATAGATTCATTACTGCATTTTCCTTTCTGAAAGAGTTGACAAAAAAATGCTTCATTGAAAAAGAAAGACCTTTTTGCCAACAGTCCGCTATAATTTTGAATGAACTAAAATTTTGATCTATAAATTTGTTATTTTGAAATAGCTTGACATTCTTGTGCTGATAGCGTAGAGGTGCAAATAATAACATGCAGTTTTTTCCAAGGAATCTTTTGATGCCGGAAGAAAATGAAATTACACTTGTGACTGATGGCATTAAAAAGAGTTTAAAGAAATGCCGCAAACAAGAAAACAATTTAAAGTAGCCAAATATGAAAGTCGCGGCTGCCCTTTTCATTTCTTATACATTTTCGTGATAGGATTTATTCTTTATCTGAAAAATGTTTCCAACTTTTGATTTGTAAGTTCACATTTCACTGTCTAACGAACGTCTTCCCCCTGAAACAGATAGAAAAACACGTGTTACCTTAAAACTCACAACGGAGTGATGTGATATTACTTCACGGTAGACTGACGCTACAATGAAAACGTCCAATAAAAATACTTTAAACCAATCACATTGCTTTTATTTCTTGTTATAAGTTTTGCGACGTGCGAGCATTTCTAGCCTTTTCAGACAACGAAACACAACTTCAAAAGTTTTGACCGGGCATCGCTCGCTCACAATATCTCCAAAAAACATGTAAATTAAAACTGATTTCAAACCTTTTACATTTTAAAGTAAAGTAGAAGCGTAACGCTTGTCGCATGTGGCTGGAATAATAAGTATAACTGTGTTGCACAAACGTGCTGATAATGAAAATGACACAGCCACTAAATAGGGCACTATGGCCTCGCGGGTCAGAGGAACTAAGACTGAAACTTTTAAAAAAAGAGTGATCCTGAGTGTTGGCAGCTGTGGACAGCTGTTTCGTCCTTGTTGGGACACGTCAGCTTGGCACGTTACATTTTGAGTTTGATTTAACTCTCGGACTTAATTTGGTACCTGTATGTACATTAAATGTTTTAATAACAAAAAAAAAACAACTTTCCAGTGTCAACTTTACACGTCGCTGCTTGGTTGGGCATTCAGCTCATGAAATACCCACAGTAGGTTAAAATTTCAAGATCTTTATCACTAAATTGGAAAAGATCATAAATTTTTGCCTGAACCTGAACGTAGCAATGTTCTTCACCTCAAAAGCACAAATTTTTGCTTAAATTCAGTTCTCATTTCATTCATGTATAAATAAAATCAGAGAGAACAATAAAAGTTGTTGTTAACTTTCTGTTTCTTATTCCAACTGACCGTCAATCTAAGATGTGATAGAGAAAGTTTAACATAATACAGTTAAGCTACTTACGTGATAGTCTTCTTTTCAGTGGTCTTCGGTTCAGGTCTGGCTCTGTTCAGAATTTTGATAAACTCTGTAGTTCGTGCCCTCATACGCGAGTGAAGGTAAGCCTAATGTAAAAAAATATACTCATGTTGATTTTGTATTTGCTATAATAACATTTCAAGGTATATAACCAGATAGAATTATCAAAAAATGTTTTCAGTCCTACTGTTTTAAAATCCAGCATAGTCAAGGAATGTTTAACTATGGGTCACTCTTCACACGGATAAAAACTGATTTGTGGTAATGGTAACTAAACCGAGTAGAGTGCAATTTTTACAGGTAATCATATAACTTCCGAGTTCATTTTGGAAACAATTTGCACTTGTGTTTTTCAAAAGTTCAAACTGAATTCGCCCTACGGGTTCATGGAATTACTTTTAAATACTATTCATAACAAAATTACAGAGTAAGTTTTGAGCTTGCTGCTGGAAAATATCTGCTTTGGAATGTCAGCCGTTTTTGTGACTTTCAACTTCAATTTTTCAAGACACTAAAACAAGAGATTTGATTTGTTCTTACCAAACCATACTGTTTATTAGCCAATCAAAAGCGAGAATTTTGTAAGTAAATTGAACTGAATTACCTATTCTTACACCCAAAAAAACTCTTCTTCCACTGTTTGTACAAAAAAACAGCACTGCTCTCTCATACACGTATATGATTTCAAAATCAAAGGGGTGTGGAGCATGAGTATGATTTCAGAGCAAAACTACACGATACAAACTTCACTGACCAATTACCTATATCCATTTTGAAATCATATGATTCCTTTTTGTGTTTCTTTCTGTTTTTACAGTTTACAGCACTGTCATAAAAGTACACTGTATATCAATGTTTTCCTGGGTTATGATTGGCTGTTCTCACCTTTTCTGAACTGTGATTGGGTGATCAAAAGACTGTGATTAATTCTGAAATCATGTTGTTATAATCCAATCAATGATTTCAAAATGAACATAATTAACAGTGTTGCGACTGTAATTAGGCTTACTGTTGCTACTAGCTTAATGTTAGGTAGCACATTTAAGGTTCAACTTTTAATTCTACGTTAGTTACTACCAAAATTAATCTATCTTCATTCTTTCCTTCAAGGGAAATGTGAGTATAACCATAAAATACGGTTTCATTACCTTTGAACATTTGATATGGTAGTGAAGATAGTTTCTGAAAGTGTGAATCAGGTTGATTGTTTTCTCACGAGCTTCAGGTTTGGTGGTGTGTCTGGGCTCCAGAACTGAAACAGCAATAAAAAAATTAGTATGAAAAATACATTTTAACATTATCAAGCTTCCTTTTCTCAGAATAAAAAACTTATGAGTTAACAACATGAAATGAACAAATAACTCTCTGATTCCATAATCAGATGCTCAAAACATACCTTTCATAAACATTTCTAAGCTGCAAAATTACACATCATTTATCATCAACATATGGATATATTTAGCCTAGCACTTAGCTGGACATATACCCGATGTTCCATCTACAGAAACCAATTAAGTTCCTCACGCGAGTTGCTGTAGCTCAGTGGGTAGAACATCTGACCAGTAATCAGAGGGTCATGGGTTCGATCCCCATTACTTCCAACATTAAACGCTTCATGAGCAGAACCTCATGTCAATGCACATTCTATTGTTCTACCTCAGATAGAAAAGACTGAGCACATGAAAAGTTCGACATTTGAAACAGACCTGCTGCAAAAAATAAGATACACTTTATGCACAAAGCTTATACAACTTTAACCAGGGCAATGGAATTATTTTATCAGATAATATCGAAAATAAAATTTATCATACAAGGTGTCCGTACAGGGTGCTAGATTAGGATTTTTCTTAATTGACCCAACTGGATTGATGTAACCAGCATGGCAGAGACGAAAAGAATTGGCCCAACTGGATTGATGGAGCCAGCATGGCAGAGACGAAATTAACTGGCCCAACTGGATTGATGGAGCCAGCATTGCAGAGACGATATGAACTGGCCCAACTGGATTGATGGAGCCAGCATGGCAGAGACGAAATGAACTGGCCCAACTGGATTGATGGAGCCAGCATGGCAGAGGCGAAATGAACTGGCCCGACTGGATTGATGGAGCCAGCATGGCAGAGGCGAAATAAACTGGCCGAACTGGATTGATGGAGCCAGCATGGCAGAGACGAAATGAACTGGCCCAACTGGATTGATGTAGCCAGCATGGCAGAGACGAAATGAACTGGTCCAACTGGATTGATGGAGCCAGCATGGCAGAGACGAAATGAACTGGTCCAACTGCATTGATGGAGCCAGCATGGCAGAGACGAAATTAACTGGCCCAACTGGATTGATGTAGCCAGCATGGCAGAGACGAAATGAACTGGTCCAACTGGATTGATGTAGCCAGCACGGCAGAGACGAAATGAACTGGTCCAACTGCATTGATGGAGCCAGCATGGCAGAGACGAAATGAACTGGCCCAACTGCATTGATGGAGCCAGCATGGCAGAGGCGAAATGAACTGGTCCAACTGGATTGATGGAGCCAGCATGGCAGAGACGAAATGAACTGGCCCAACTGGATTGATGGAGCCAGCATGGCAG
>JAOCPT020545945.1:0-29442 GCA_026546935.2 Palythoa grandiflora | reverse complement strand
TAGTAGTAGTATTAGTAGTAGTAGTAGTAGTAGTAGTAGTAGTAGTAGTAGTAGTAGTAGTAGTAGTAGTAGTAGTAATGGTAAAAGTAGTGGTACAGTAGTAGTAGTAGTAGTAATGGTAGTAGTAGTATGTATATATGTATGTATGTATGTATGGACCAAGCTTTATTTGCATGGTGTAACGTCTTTTACATAATGCTAAAGCATAACTTTTAAATATGATTGTAGTTTGACCTGGTTACAATCAAACGTTTTATAATACTAACAGTAACAAGAAACAAAACGCTAAGTGAGTTTTAAATTAACAATCGTAAAAATATTTTAATCGTTTATCATTGATTTGATTAGCTGAAGGGGAATGTTTTTTCTGATTGAGAAATATTTGCTTACAAACTGGGCCAAATAATACTGTGCTTTTCTATTAGAGCTGAAAAAAATTTCCAAAACAAATGTAGTAGTAGTAGAAGTGGTGGTAGTAGTACTTTTGAAAGTGCGAAACTTGTGTTTCGTGATAAATTTGAAATGTTCGGTGGACAATGCGCCGCAAAGATATTCTTTACAATGTAAACGGCCAATCGCCTTTTCATTGTCACACCATGTTTGACAGAAACCTATCAGTTTCGGTACCATAATTGAAATTCACGGGCGTTGTAGATTCATGGTTGTTTGCAGAAGAGCTTGATTGTGTTCCAGATATTGAATTTCATGTATCCACTAACCAGTTCGTACATGACTTGCAGTTTGTTAGTTCTAGGTTGCCCTTTATAAAAAAACCTAAAAATAACAAAAATAGTCATGCATTAGTTAATTTTCAGTGTTTGAAATGATGGTCGTTGTATTTGCACTAATTGTTGAACCGTTTACTTTACGAAGTGTGACAAGAAACATTTTTATAAGCTCTTCTGGATAGAGCCAAGTGCTCGCTGCGTGATTTGAATACCTTCTCCAAATACTGATGACAGCTCATGATCCGAAATAACAGGCATTAATTAAAACCTTTTGAATAAAACTACCAAACGAGAAAACAAACATTAAACGTTTGTCTTGCAAATAGTACGGTAAGCGCACTGTGAAAAGCTTCTTTTACATTCCACAAACTTCGGATCCAAAATATTTAGCACTGCTCAACACTTTTTGATCTAGTAATGAGTGTAACCTGACGGTACAGATACTAGAAAAAATATTATTAATTAAACAATGTAATCTGTGTTCAAATAAAGACAAAAGTCACTGGTTTGTGCTCCGGGACTTCTACTCCCAATGAAAACTCAAATCATGTTTTTGAGCGCGCCGCAAACAAAGCAATTTTAAGATATGCATTGCTTGGCGCCTTTTCTATGGCGTTTGAGTGGCAGACAGGTTAGATTGTGGGTTTCATGCATCATTTATGATTGAGGTACAAGGCTGCAACAGAACTGTCAAACTTCTAAATATACTGATGTCCACAGTAAAACTTTTAAAATATTTTGTTTCGAAAACAATAATAAATTGTTATTTAAAAAATTATGGCAAAAATTACCGGCAATACATACAGAGGTGAAAATGTATTTAAGCATCTTTCAGAGTTTTAAATTAGCGAACAGAGAACTCAAGATAGCAATTTGGAAAATTATTGGGTAATGCTTTACACCTTTTTTTTATTCCCGACCGTTCCGCTTTTAATAGGACTTGCACAGTTTTTAAGAGGAATGTTCCTGAATAGCAAAACATTAGCACGGGCATTAGCATTTACATTTGTGTAGTTTATGTAAACTTTATTTCATTTCTTCTCCATTAACACTTAATCAATGGAACATTATCACTTCTAGTTTGCACGTGTCGCAAATGGTAATTGGGTTTTAATTATTTATTTTAATGAAAGCGGTACACTGCCTGCTTTTTTTTACAGGAGGGAACTTTTATAAACACACTGAAAATCAAATTTTCACCGACAACCTGAAAGGTTGTATTTCAAGCTTGAGCAATTTTGTAGTAAAGTACATAAAAGTTTTTACAGTTTTTGTTTATGCTCGTGTTTTACGCTTAATTTATATTTTTTATAGTATAAACAGCCAGGGTGAACTCAAGATTCGCCCAAAAATTAAAAAACAAGCAAAGGGCATCTTCAATCTTACGATAGTGAGTTTAGTGTTTTAGTGAATAAACCTCTACCGGTAATATTTTAAATTTGATGATAATGCTCCAAGCAAATGATTGTTCTGCTTTTAAGCAAAGTAAAACTAAAAAGTTAACATTAGATTTATTTGTTTGGTTTCGGTTGTACCCGTGTCACTTTGACTAATAGAGCAGTGAATCAAGCTTTAAACATAGCTCTCGGGTAGACATTTTTGACATTTACTGTGTTATCTTCTTTATTTTAACCCAATGTTTAGAAGAAACTGGAAATAAGAAACGGTTTAAGAACAAATTAAGGCTAAAATCACCAAAAAATTAAGAATGTTTATTCTCAGCAAAATTTTAATAGTTCTTTTTAAAGAAGCATATACGTATATTTATATCTAGGTTCAATTTAACTTTTGGAAAACTTGGTTGAGTCATATCTGTTTAGACTGTATTGTCGAGTATCCTTAGTCCACCTTGTCAAAATATCTAGAAATAAGAACAAATTAATAATCTTGATACTAAAATTGATCTGTCAAACGTTTAAAGACCTTATACAAAAACTCGTAAAGGAAAATCGCAAGAAGAAAGATAGAGCTGTTTTTGTGTGAATAACAAGGATGACTCTGTACCAGTTTAATATATTCATATCAATTTCTCAACCTTCCCTAACATTTTCATATTTAAAGCTTATTCTCATTTTAATTTTAGGGTTGATTTTGCTTACATTTGGAATGAAACTTGAAAAAAATTGAAAGCGGCCAGTAAGCGAAAAGCGACTACAGGCATGCACGCACCGATTTTATCAGAAACCACTGACAACTGTGTAAGAATCTTGTACTTTGATCAAAGCTGTACATATGTTTAACGTGTAAAATTAAAAGATATAAAATTGTGTAAAAAATCTGTTTAAGAAATTTTCAAAAAAAGTTTCAAATACAAAAAGCTTTAGTTTATAAAAGTAAATTGCGAAATGTTTTGAAACGCCTTATTGAAGGCCGCTTGCCTGACCCCTTTGTGTGAAGCGGGTGATAGTTCTCACTTAATATATACGGGACTCTAACCCGAAATCCTGGTGGAAGAAATAAACAGCTCGGTTAACTGAGACATCGTGAGGGAAGCGTGTAACGTTTCTTGTTCAACATTGGGGAACACTGCAAAATTAGATAAGTGTTCACATGAACATCATGATGGGCGCCAGGTTAGTCTATAGTTTGTAAAGTGCGAGTCTACCGTCCGGAAGGTTCGGGACTCCTCAGGTTTGGCTGGACCTTCACTCGGGGTCTTAAAATAATTGAGGAGAAGGTGCTGTTTTTGCTCTAACATCTTCAAATGGTTAGACCTTCGCGTCTTCTCGAATAAGAACGTTAAACCTTAGGTCCAGTTTCTCGACACTCTATCGGGGGACTTAGAAGATCCACACACTTGTCCAAAAGAGAAAGGTAAATACAGTGATCCCGGTGTTGTGACCTTTCTGTTTCACTGAGCGATATTTCTTAGTGTTTAAAACGTATTATGCTAGCGGCTGTAGCGGACTATTTAAGACCACCCGCAAATGTCGAACCCTGTACTTGTACTGATCACAACACAGAAAAGCCTATTTTGAGGAGTTGTCTTATGTTGTCGTATTGTATTTTCAATGTTAATTGCTGGCTTTGGAACCGTGGGATTTTTCTCTAAATTTTTGGATCATATTTATTAATTACTAAATGCTGCAGTTATTTAGAGAACGTTTTTTTATTTGTTATCCAAGCCGAATAAAAATTAGAATAGAAAGTTGCTAATAGATGTGAAAAGTTGAGTTGTTAGTAATAACTCATGGCATAATAAGATTTTATTTTCCTATTTATTGATTAAAGAGCAACACCACCGTATTTCTGGCATGGTTTCAGCCAAACTATGTGGTCTTAGTCAACTTAATATACGATATATGATCAAAAAGAATATCATTTGTATATGTATTCATAACAGTACTACGAAATGTAGCAGCTTATAGAGGCCCAGCTACGCAGAATGAAAATCAGCTTGTCCAGTTCTAAAGTCGGCTCGAAAGTCTTACCTGAATTGAAGACAGCTGGATGCGATTAGCAATCGTTATTAGTGGGGTTTAATTTGCTAGTATGTTTCTTTTGTTGATTAAGTGAGCAGTAGATGTAAAGACAATGTTTCTAAACTCTCTTATCTCTCTTATCTCTAACAGTACGCCCAAAATCAACTATAAATATGTTGCCTTGGCTGTAATATTAATGAACATTTTCAATATTAACTACATTTTGACTCTTAAATACTAGTTTTGAATAGATTACAAGACAAGTTCGGTGAACTCAACTTTCGATTCTGCGTGAGTGAAAAATACAACTTTAAAAAGCACCAACCAGTTCATGTGTTCAGTACCTTTACACGGGTAACTTTAGTTCTAGCCTATCATTTTAGCCTTTTAATTTCCATTTTTAACTCAAATCAGCTTAGTCTAATGGATTGCCATCTAACACGCCCAGATTAGGGTTCCACGTTTCTGTATTACTTTTTGTATGTTTATGATTCTGATGTTACACTTGGTAAAAATGCCATATTTTAAAGATTTCAGTTTTTACGATTCTTACCTTTTTATTAAGTGCTAGGCAGTTTTTCTCCTGTAACTTATAAATGTGTAAGATTGGATGAAATGTCTAAAAGCTGTATTGCACATCAATAACTGTTCACATTTGGTTTGGAGCCAGGAAGTACTTAAGTCGGTATACTGAAAGTTGAAAATGTATGATCTGTACTCTGTTCTTAAATATCTATCCTGAATAGAAACATAACTGAAAACTTTTCTAGGGTTCGTGCATTTAAAGCATTTTTTCTTTAGTTTACTAATTACTGGAAAAATAGCTTTGAAAGTTAATTTTTTTTTCTAACAAAATGAGCGTGAGAATTATTCTTAATTATGCCACTGCAATTTTGAAATATTGATTATGGTGTCGTCTTCTCGTGTAGAATTTAGCGGTGATATTACAACAGGAATAAATTGGTTCGGTTCTTAGTTTTAAATATCGAAAGCTTTATTCGAAAAATGCTCCAAAAATGGACCGAGCAGATCAACCAACGTCACTCTATTGTTTGATAATGAGAAAGTGTGTGTTGTTTTGTAAGCGTTAAGTCACGGAGTGCTATAGTCAAATTGGAAACTACTGAACGATCTCCGCTTGTTGTCATAGTCCCATATAGACCCTGCATTTCAATAAAAACCCACTCACTGTAGAAAAGGTATCGATTTCCTTACTGTGATCGTTTTTGTCCAAAAACACCGAAGAACACTTTTGGTGCGTCTAACCCAAAGGGTGGCAATTGATTGATCTCCGGAAGCAGAACTTAAATTTTAAATTAGTGGCTAAATTAAGCTAGTGCAATACTCGATACTATTTTTTTTCTGTTTTCATTAAACTAGCATTTGTTGGACACGTTGTGGAAAAGAATTCTTATTATAAAAAGCAAAGTTTATCAGTCGGGTGGGATTATCTTCTTCAAATTAATTAATCGTCAATTCTGAGATTCAACCAGTTGTTTAGCGATAATTTTAGGCTTTAATTGCTTTCAAGTTGACGTAGTCGGCTTTATTGCTTGCTTCATATCTAAAATAGGACCAGGAAAGCAATTATTCTTGGTCTCTGAATTCTCACGGATTCTCACATCAGCTGTTGAGAAAAGGAATTTGTATTCGCCCTGCTTCCTTTGCCGACTGAAGCACCGGGTCATATTAAGCACGTAGACACCACTTCTCATCGTCTGAATAAACAATCCAAATATCAGCAAAGTTGCTCAGTTAGAAGCGTATTGAGTTCTACAAAACTTAAAATTTAATCTTTCACCCATCAAAATCGTGAACTGTGACTGCTTACGCGTTTTGTGCCCTTTCCCAACGCGTCTGACCTTTTATTCCTACAACAAAAAGTTGATAGCTGAGCGGGATCTTTCTTTTTGAGAACTAAGTAAAGGCAGAAAAATGACATAGGGAAGTCTGAGTAAAGTGAATACTGTTTCTGATGATATTGCATACAGAATGAAAGTTATTTGCACTTCTTTCAGATGTGTTCTCCTTCATACATACTTTCTTTCTTTTTTTGATTTAGTGATGCTGTAGAAAGCAAAATTGAAGTTTTGCCACCATTGCACTCTATATAACTTTTTTTAAGCTTTTTTGCAAAATGCGTCAAACGAAACAGCATTTTTAAACTATGGAACTTTTCTTGAGCATAGCTTATTCGTTTCTAAGGGTTTTATGTTCGTAATACCACGATAAGATGGCGCCGTTCTCTGTGAACGCCTTAAGGCGAAACAAATGATGTACTATTAAATCACACAACATGTTTGGAGTATAAAAATATACTTGGATGTTTCGAATGCATTGTTATTAACTTCCTTACGTAATAAACAACGGCTGACTGCATCGACTCAATCGAAATCGACGTTCCCAAGTTTCTTTGGTAAAAATGAATTTAACTGTCGTCTTTCTTTTCCAATCTTAATGGCATCAGAACGCATTATTTTTTCTTAACATACTGGGTTTATATGCCCTCCTTTTTAAAAGAAGATATACCTTGTCCCAAGACTTTATCCTTATCCAAATTATAATGAATATATTTGAAATTTAATAATAAAGCTGATAAGAACAACAGTAACAGGTGTCCCTACATAATATTATACTTACAGGGTTAGAAAATAAGCTACAGAAAAAAGCCTCGAACGATTCTAACAGTCGTTCAGTGTTACACATTGCAACTGGTGAATCAAAAGTCTGTAGGTAAAATTTAGATAATTTTATAGTATCTGTTTTAGTTACGTATTTTATAAGTATAAAGAATATAGATTTATGAATTTACGCAGGACTACCAAACCAAATATCCGTTATTGAAAGATGAGAACTTCTAAACTGGTACAACTACTAGCTCCTGCTTAAGACTGATACTGATCAATTTTTTATTTATTATAACAAACGTTGCCAGCTAAATGATAACGAGAATTTCATTTTCTTCGGCTTATATATAGCTTTTGATTGTTTATCTTGGACAGAAAACCATAGTACCGACTAAGGGGATACTGTTGAGTATATTTTCGTTTCTGTGGAACTGTATAAACCCTGCTAAGTCATGGTGTCTTAACTTCTATGGTGGGCCAGTTTTTTTTTATCATACACTTTTTACATGTCTCGACTGAATGTCTTAGAAAATCATTAATGTTTATGCAGTGTCTCTTAAAAAAATCAGAAATGCGCCATAGTCTTGTTTAATACACCAAAGTCAGCATTACTAACGTTTTTTTCTCTTTGTGACTCAAAATATGAAGCGGCGCTCTCTCAATCTAAAACCACACTTTGAGGAGTACATAAGTATTTTAGAGTTATGTTTTTCAATATACGCAAATGTCATAGAAGTTTACATTGATAAATGCATATAAAAGCATATGGTTGATACAGTTAACAACTTCATATTTTTGCCAAGTATATTACACCGACTAAAAAACTCTGACCTTGAGAATAAATTCTAGGGTAAGAATTTGTGAGACAGTTTAATGCCTTGATTTTCAGACTTCCAAATAACACTCAGGAGCAATTTGTATAATTTGTGGATGATTTCACCTGAAAAGAAAGAAAACACACTTCGCAAATCATTTACATGCCTTAATGACCATTACAGCTCCATTGCCCAGCACAAAACCGAAAAACGCCTCGTGTGAAAAACTTTCCAGAAACAAAGACCTTGCAGGAGACTGCGCAAATCGCTTTCGTCCGGTAGCACAAAGCTTGGAGCTATAGGAAGATTAGTGTTTTATCCTTGCGGTTGTAAGTGTTTAATTAAATTTGGAAATTTAGCTCTGAAATCAAGTTCAAAAGAATTCGACTTTCTTTGAGCGGATAATCTATTGGATCATTTTTTTTCTTTCTTTGTTTGTGCTGTCCGTAATTAACACCTACATTCATCACCGTTTACACCTATTAAAAAAGAGGGCGTGATCTGGGAAATGAAGATTAACATGTTAACAAAGATAGCTTGTTCAAATGTACAGTTAACTTTCACTTCAAAAGCTCGTTATCAATTCGGTTCACATTCGTCAGATTTTTTTAAATTTTGTTGATAGCAAACTAATTACTTGAATTGAGGTTCCTCCCATAAACAGTTTTGCCTTTTCAATGAAAATTGTCTGTTAGTGAGGAGCAAGCAGACTAAAAATGTGGAAGGCAAATATCATCTAACGACAGGGGAAATATATATAACGAAAGACTATAATTCG
This sequence comes from Palythoa grandiflora, assembly GCA_026546935.2. Lineage (NCBI taxonomy): Eukaryota > Metazoa > Cnidaria > Anthozoa > Zoantharia > Sphenopidae > Palythoa > Palythoa grandiflora. The sequence continues at coordinate 21,072 of JAOCPT020545945.1, read as the reverse complement.
CGCGTGGTTATAAAGTGGACATCTTAAAAGCTGATGAAGGTTTAAAAGAGTTATGAATAGTTACTCTGATTTATTTTAGCTGCTATTGCAGACGTTAAACATCCTGATACTTTATTTAACACCTAAAGTGTGAATTGACTTCAGGCGGTAGAATGAACTGAGTAAAGCAACTCCGGCTTCATTTAGAAATAAGAATTCTATTTATAGAGTCTTCGTTTTGGTCTTAATAATCAAACAATGCACCTTGTCTTGAAGGTTCCGAAATTGAAGGATGGAGCAAAATTTGAACACTTGGTTAGAACGTAACGTTTGCATCCACTTTTTATCTATAACTTGTTTATCCTATTTAATTATACGAAAAAATTGTCAATTTGCGTTTTAGGTGTCATTCTAAATACAGATAAAAGGCTAGTTCTTTATACTTTCCAGGCGACATATTGATCCAGGCTGATTCAAAAAATGAAGCGAATTTCTTTAAGAATAGTTGAAATGCAAGATAAATAATGCAAAGAAAACCGCACAGCTTTCTTACTAATACAAATAAAAAATTGTTTTACATGTGATGTATATGTTTATTTATTTAATGAATGATTGAGGGACGGACGACGTGCAACTCCTTGAGTCACTTTATAACATATATTTTGGTGTAGTTGACCTTCATTAGTGTAGTGAATAGTAAACGTTAACAGCAGTCTAGCAACAATCTGTAAACTTTTACCATTCCCTACAATGATGAAGATCGACTAGACCAAAATGTCTGTAATAAAGAGAGTCCAGGAATTGCAAGTCGTCTGTCCCTTAATCATTCAAGGAATTCAAGTTCTTGACGCGGCAAGCAACCTGTATCCAAGCGATCCTCCTTGCCTATAACATCTTGATGGGAAAGCCAACTACTTCCATTACTACAAACTATGTTTGCTTTTTTTATGTGTGTATACATGCATGTATGCTTGTATAAAAATAGACATATATACTTTGATGAATTTTGAGGTAATTTTTAAATGGTGACGCAGAAATACGATTGTACGTTGAAACACCAAACAGCTCGACACTTTCTCTATGCTTGTATTGCAATGTTTCAAAATCTCAAATAGGAAATTTATAAATTTATATCTGTATGCATTGCGTTAAATGTGCCAAATTTGAATCTAATCTCGTCAGTCCGTTTGTACCTGAAACGGATATAGTTTCTTGAATGGCTTTGTTCTGTAAAAGAAAAAACGAAATTTTTGAGACACAATTGTGCTGTTGCTCCGATCTGATCTGGTTGTTTTATTTTTCATATTTGATGGGTGACTTTTTCCAGTTCTGTGATAAAAACAGGCGCCGATTTTTTTTAATGATAACGTTTCTTTTTAACGATTGCTTTGTAGCAGAAATAATCTAGACTTGTTTTTTCTCTTCTTATATGTGATTAGATAAAATCAACATTCTGCGGCTTTCATGGTTTTCAAAGGTTTTTTTGAAGGCAAAACTTCAATAGCAGTAATGAACCGATTGATTTTCGACTACAATGCATGGATTTGGACATATGAATTTAATTACGACCACTGAACACCAAGGTCATCGAAAGCTACCAACTGAGATTTTTAAAACGTATAGTGATTTCATTACAAGCAGAATATTCTTACATAATTTTCTGTTTTTAACTTGGTGTGAAAAAATGAACTGATATTTTGACTTGCTCAATCAGCTGTAGGCGTCTAACTACAAACATAAGCGGAATGACAAGACTGCGTACTAAATTGGATACATTCTTATTTCTTCCTACCTGCTTAACGTAACAATTTTGAAATTAATTCACGTTAAGTAATTTATTAGTTTTTCTGCCAAGAGAGAACTTAAACTGTTGATATTTTTATAGATATATCTATATACTTGAAGACGCAGGACTCCGGCACCAGTGCCTTAAAGTCTGGGCGCTACAACATCACTAGTTTGTAAATCACGCTTTACCTGAGGCAAAAAGCCAAGATTATCTAATTGTTCTCGCCTTGCGCTACAAAACGCACTTCTCATCTGCTCTTTTTGCGTAAAAACGTTACTTGGAAGCACATGGAGGTTATTTTTGAAAGAGAGAGAAAATAAAGGGAGCCCGCTGATGGATCCTGCAAAAAGTTTAAAGTAAAACTTTAAAGTATTGTTAGCCAAGTGTGGCAAAAATAAACCTTAATGTTTGTTTTGGAAATTCCCACAAGTAAACTCGATATCAGCGATAAAAATGAACTAGCGAGTATTTGCTGTAAAATAAGTGTTTTTAAGTTCTACCTTGTTGTGCATGCGATTTATCCAGAAGTATATAAATGCGAGTTTTCTGCCATTTATGTAGAATGACCGGTTTTGTTCAGTTACCTCCTTTCAAACTGTTCCGAGAAATGGCTTTCATAAGTTAAAAACGAAAGCAAATTCTGAATTGCCTAGTTTGCGATAGAAAGAAGATCCAAACCTTACATTAGTGCTGTGCAAAACATACGAAAATACGCGATAATTCAGTTCCAGATGGCGAGTCAGTAAATATATTCGCGGTTGAATGACCCTTTTCTTATCTTTCTTTTCATTGTATCTTTAACTGAGCCACTGTTTACATTTCTGGTTTTATATCTCATCAGTTCTTAAGCGAAAGAAGAATGATTTTAGGACGTAAAATTCTGTAACAACATTACAAGAAATATAGTCGTAGATACAGCTATACAATTATTTATCTCTAATTAATCTTTAAGGTAAATATTTACATAAGGAAGCCATAAAAGTGATTATAAAGAAAATTTTTGACTTTTTAAAAAGTTTAAGTTAAGAAAGTAACTAAACATTAGAAATCTTTTTTTGAGTGCTTTTCAAGTTTATTATCTATGACAGGTCTTATCTGAAAGGTAAACTCGTTATCATCCAAGCATTGTGTGGGTCTGATCACTCGTTGCATGCAATCTTCAGTCATTCCAATTCCTAGATTCCACTTGAGTTTCCCAAAACGAGAATAATTTTTTTTGAAAGTTGAAGTGTTTAAAACTTCAAAAGGCAATAATATGCGGTACAAATTGGAAGTTGGAAATTCGTCATTTTCGCGTCGCCTGTTTTTTCCCGCTTCTTGCTACGATGCATCGAAATCTAAATGATTCCCGATTCAAATTTTCGAAAGATCTATGCAACCAATAGTCTTCTGTTTACTCGAGCATTGCGCTTGAACGAATTGAAACTTGCTCGATAAAAGGTTCAATAGGTTACCGACTGACCAAAAACACCCAGTGTCTTATTTTGTGCATTCAATTTAAATCAGCTATGCTGACACGAGTCGAAAACTGTTTCCGTGCTGTGCATGTTATGGTTGTTTATACCCCTTGCCTTAAATACAGTTCCTTTTGCCTTTTGTTAAATGAAAGATTAAATTAGATAGCCGTTTGAGGTTGCTGCTAGAATCAGAAAAGGCCAAAAAATCTCATTCATTTAAACTTACTACAACTTTTGGTTGTTTATGTTTTCATCTTGCTTCATTTCCCGCGCGTTCGCCAAGAGCTATTTTTCTCTGCAGTCATCCATGGAAACCCCTTAACACCATGTGCGATTACCACACGAAAGCAAACCCACCTCCTTCAGTACTTAATAACTTCGCTTGTCTAATATTTTAAGGTTTCTCTTATACTTTGGGATATCGATCACTGGTTTAGTTCAATAACTTTCTCATTTGCTTTTCAGTAAAGAGAGTTCCGTATGAAACCCAAACGTTAGCCTTAGTTTTATTGATAGTCTCCGCCTTCGACTTTGACACTAAACAATGGATAATTTGTTGTGTATACTGAAGCGACTGTGGCTCTTTATGAAAAGCTGCGAATCAAATTAAAACACACAGTTCTTTTGTAATATAAAATATCTTTTTAGGAACTTGACCACAAGGTTTTTCTTATCATAATTTTGAATTGATAGATTTTACTTCACTGCTGAAGTGAGAAGAAGAAAGCGAAATAAACACTTCCGAATTTGTATAAATCTAAGGGGTCGTCTTTTTGGATTGTTAAATGTGTTAACGCAATGTAAATTTTACATCGAAAACAAAAGATTCCACAGGCTGGCCGACGGGTCTTTGTCTTGGACTTGATAATTTCTCTATTGAGAAGAAACTTCAAGTAACTTACAACACTGATGTTGACAGTGGATTTGTCATTAATCACACTGAATCCTTTGAAATGATATGTAAATAAGATAATCTTTTCTCTTTACACTTTGTTATTGCTATTCTTATTCTTATTTGTCATTACCGAGGCTGATCTATTCAAAAACCCCAAAGAAAGCGAAAACTCCTGATTTTCATTTCACTAAATTACTGATGCTTGCGTGTATGTCGTCGACGCTTTGTTAAGTAGAATCAAGAACCACGCGTTAGTTTGGGTACCCGCCAGAATTAGCTTTTCGAACGCTTGAAAGCACTTTCAAACTTTTGCGTGCATTAGCATTTAGGTTTTGTTTGAAAATTATTCGCTTTGGTCGAATTAGATTTTATCGTTGTACAAAACACTGGCGCGTGAATACATTTTGACTCGATTACCTATTTTGACACAAAATGTCATACACTGCCTTTTATGTAAAACAATGGGAATTGTCATCTACTGACTAAAATTATGATGAAATGAAACATTTGGACTCTTCAAGCAGTTTGACTGGCCATTGAAGAGTATAATTACCACAAATATAATATCTTCCCCTCCCCATCTGACGAACTCGGAATGAAATACCTTTTATAGGCTTCTTGTCAAGCCTTAGGTATAATTAGATCTTGTTGTCAAGGGTCACCAAATTAGAGATTAAAAGGGACTCGGCCTTAGTGGTTGTGTCATTAAGCATTAATTGGGGGCCAATGCACGTAAAGACAGGAAGCACATAAATTCAGTGAAGACAATAGGTTCACTAAAAAAGGGCCTTTTAGCATTCAGGGGTATAAAAGGCCGCTTCATTGATAGTCACTTCAGTTGAGACTATAATGCACAACTTCGTGCGCTAAAGCAAATGCTCTAAGCAAATGAGAGAAGTCCCTCGACAGAGTTAAAGAACAAAATGTCATTTCCAAATCCATTCGAATTTACACCTGACATTTGTTCCACAATGCCTCAACGCCACGGATCAGAAATTATGAAGCCGCCGACAACACGAACAGATCTACATTTTCCGCCACCGCCGCTTCATCCAGGTTTGTTTCGTACACCAAGTGATAATATGTACAGCAGTGGTAAAGTTAGCAGTGACAGCTCGAGACAGGCTCTAACAAGCCTTGTGGATGGAATGTCAGAAATTCCCGATGAAATGCCCATTTCTTTGCCGAGTTACTCAAGCTCATTACCAACTACAAGTTTTGGAAGTATGATTCAACAACCTACAAACGGCATCAGCCATTATCAAACTTCGAACATTTTTAGTCATTCCGAGGCGCCTTCGATTTCGGAAGACTACCTCAAGGCGGACTCCCACAGAGAATCGTTTAACCACCAATCGTCAGGTGAGTTCAGCATGAAACCAGATCATGTTAGCAGCGGCGAATCGAGATTTCATTCCCCAGCGTCGGGAATGCCACCAATGAATTCATTGCCGCCCCAGAAAAGTTTTATGCGCTCGATTTATGGACAGGACGTGACCTCGTTTATAGGCGAAACTCCAACTCCGTCGATGTACACTTACTTTCAACCACCTGGAGTAGATGAACATAGCAAGACCACCCAGTTTTATCGACATTTCCAGCCACCATTTGGCTCCTTTAATAATCCTCCTGATCTAGACGAAACTGGACAGTTTTCTAAAGAAGAGTCGAGAGGTTTTTCTATGCCCACACATAATAATTCAAGAAGTGCCCCGAGTGAAAGAAAGCAAACGACAAGTTCGCACGGACCCGATTCCAGGGATGTTGAAGAAGTTGAGAATACAAACCGCTGCAAGAATACTGTTGAAGGTACAAAGACCTCAGTGAGAAGATTCAAGAAATGGTACAAAGACAAGTATGGGAAAAGTATCGATATGAACAAACTTGGCAAAACCTCAGCTGTTGACATGCTGAAAGACTTTTTCATCGAGATCCGAGATACTAGACCTGGCAAAGAGGGGAACGAATATGAACCAGTTACCCTTACCACATACCGCAACGGGCTTCGAAGATACTTTCTCGAGCGCAAAGTGCCACCTGCGGTTGACAATTTCGACTTGGCAGACCGGGAATTTGATATGGTGAACTTTCAGCTTGTCACTAAGAGAAACGATCTGAAACGAAAAGGCAAAGGGAATCATCCCAATGTGGTCGAAAGCATCACTGAAGAACAACTTGAGAGAATGTGGGCAACTGGAGCAATCGGAGTCCACGCTCCTCGACCGCTACTACGATTACAATGGTGGATTAACACAGTGAGCCATGGGATAAGAGGAAGAATGGCACATCACGACCTCAGCATTGACGATTTTAGAATTTCCCGTGGACCCGACGGGAAGATTGTGATCGACTACGCAAAGGCGGGCTCCAAAAGGCCGCGTGCCGGTGAAGATGATAAAGAAACGAGTCGCTCAAAAAAGAAATGTAAAGCCCGAGTTGCTGCTACTGATGGGGGAGAGAGAGATCCCGTGCGTGCTTTTGAAGTATATCTCAGACACCGACCTCCAGGTATCTCTTCATTCTACCTCACACCAAAGCATAAACCGAAAGGAGACATCTGGTTCAATAAAGTACCGATGGGTAAGAATTCCATTGGCAGAATTATGAGGGAAATCAAGGCCATAGCGGGAATCGGATAAAACAAAAAAAAAACTCGTTAGAAAGAGAGAGACTGTGCCGCTGGCATTTGTAAATAGATCGCTGTAATTATATATTGCTCGCCCAAAGGAGAAAAAGAACTGAAATCGCAAGTAACAATGTAAGAAAGAGCTCTATTTTATTCTTTGAAAAACTGCGTATACAAAGATATATGGACTGCCCCAAAGGCCTCAAACTGAATGTTATATAAAACGTTAAGACATTAGGAAAAAAGTCGATTTAAACGTTATGTAAGTAAATTATTGAGATTATAAGGGATAACACAGCAGTTAGGGAAAAGAAATCATCTAAAGTAAAGGTAAATTTTTTGTTGAATATCGTTTCTGTACGATCTGAAGTCACAAAGTCGCGACTCAGGCTAAAGTAAAAAAAGGTTATTCATATTTACAAATTAGAGTGTTCTCGATAGCGGAACTATTTGCTCTACAATTAGGCTTTCTTTTGTCGAATTTCCACGTCACTAACTTTTGAATTTATCAAGAAGAAAGGTAAATTATAAAACGTGTTAATGTTTATTCTAAGTTCACAATAAACTCGTTCCGCATCGACTCTGAAGTTTTTGCACTAATTTTGCTGTGAAGCACGAAGCCAAATTGTTATTAATGTATCAAACTCCAAGGGCGAACGAAATTTGCCTTTTATATCATTGACACGACATCTTCTTAAGAGAAGGAAAAGTATGCTTTGGAAGCCACAAAACCACTAAACGATTGATGATAACTTGTAATATACGAAATGTTTTTTTTACTATATATCGCAAATTAAAGCGTTCTCGACTGGATTAAACTTTGAGAATTGAATTAGAGTTGGCTAAAGCCGAAGTAAAGCAGTTTCGTAATTTTTATTCTACTCAAAAGGTTTGTTTTCGTCATTCCTGCTTCCTGAGTGAACAAAGATTTCATTCTGAAAAGATTAGAGCTAAGCAATTCAATAAGTCGGACCGCCCAAATATTTATAAGATAAAGCAAAGAAAGAAAGCGCTCGAGGAAATTGTAATAGTTATTGTATTATATTTTATTGTTATTACCGTTCTAAGGTTTGCTAATTTTATTCTTAATGTCAAAATTCAAAGATGATACAAATGGTGTTCACAGAGAGTAGACTGCACTGAAGTGCTTTTCAAGTTGAACAAATTCAAATGCTAATTTTACAAGTTTGTTATCTTCTTTTCATATTCATGTTATTTCTTACTTAGCTTATGTCCGTTTTGTTATAAACATTAAAGTTAAAGATAACTTTATGGCCAAACGTGAAAGGCTGTAAGATGAATGATGTTTGAAAATCTTAATAAAAGATACTGATGCCAAATTTATGCATAGTGTTTTGTCTCTAATTAACACTGCAGTCATACGGAGAAAAATCATGTTATAAAAACGGTCTAGCTTTTTACTAAAGTTAGAAACGCCGCCACAGATATTGATTTTCGACTGAAAAGTTGAGTTAAAAACTTTAAGTATGCCATTTTAGAGATTTAAGGGATTTCGTGGTTTAATGCGAGCTCAAATTTTGTGGGAGGGCAGTTTGTTTAGGAGTGATAATTCAGGCGTCAGTTACTACTTGACTGTCAATTTATAGAATCATGTTCATTAATATTCTACTCTGGAAATCTTTTTGGAATTGATCGGAAGCATTGAAACTGTCTATAAATGTTGGAAACAGATAACTCTCAGAATATTGAGTCTAGCTGTAGTCTCGGTTGCTATATTTATTCTACCTGTTGGAAAGAAAATAGTGTCTAACTGTATTATTCACTGCCGGATGTGTTGCGCAGATGAATAAAACTCCTTTCATAAAACTTATTAACTATTTGTTGAGGTCTTTGGCTGGGTTTTTTGTTTTTTTTGTTTTTATTTTTAAGCGCATTTTCGCTGTCAGCACTTAGAGAAACCTGAATTCTCATTCATGTTTTGAAACTTTTTCCGGCGTGAGTTAATTTGCATGCCGGCAAATGCGGTTAACTTTGCGTTATTAAGAGATGCCCTCTACACCGTAATTTACTCACGGAAAGACAATCTAATGGGAGAGGCGAGCGCCCCCGAATGTTTCCTGTGAGATATAGGCCCATGGAACGAAAGAAAGTAAACTAAATTCTGCCTCAGTGATGGTATGTTGTCGGTTTCTCACGGAAAACAAAGGATAACTTGAAATTTCCCAAAAGGGCCCTCGAGGAGGGCATAGCCATGGCGAAAGTTCCATTGTAATGTCTTCATGTCATTGTAAAGAAAGATGACCCTCAAATAAAAAAAATCGCTGGCATCATCTCTACATCTAGAAAAGGTGTATGCAACGATAAACACAAGTATCAAAAAGTCACGAAACTTTCTCATTCAGAACTTTTTTTGTCTTGGAGATGTGGATAAAAATGAGACCAATATAAGATTCTTTTGTAGGCAATTAAAAAACACACAGGCTGTTTGAAATACCGGAAGAAAGCGTGGCTTGCAAGGTAGCAAGGTAATTGATCAATTGTATTTGTAAATTATGATCCCTTGCAGCTAAATTAACTGACATTAGCACTTAACTTTGTGCAAGTACAATATTTACTCCGCACGAATAATTGTACACTAAAATTAGGACAAAAACATGTATTTTTGCCCGACAAAACATGGGCGTCTCCTATTTGAAGCAAACAACTCAACAAGATTTCAGATAGTTCGCTTATTTGTACTAACTCAGTTTTCACCTACTAAGTTAGGAAACAAATTTGCTTTTTTGGAAAAAAAGATTCTATGATAATTATTATCAATGATTATTCAAACAAAACAATCTTACACTAAGTTGGTTGCTCTTATACAACGCCATGCTGTCGGCACTGACCTTCGATAAAAAACATGTCTCCATTAGTACTTTTCCAACGCTAGTGTCTCTAGAGCTCGTTACATTGAAAAGAGTGCAAAAATCCATTTTTCAAAGCCGCCAGTACAACTTTAAAGATTACACAGTTTTGTCGACAGACTTTTTTACCTACGTTTTCTTCCACTTTTATCCATCTTCCCAAAGGTCTATCTATATATTTATGTTCTCTTTGTTCGGCTATATAGCGAACCGGTTTTATTCCTTTCCTGTAATATAATGGCAGTTTGAAACACATATTTGTATTGTATCTTGTATGGAGATCATGGACTTTTGACTTGAAGGTTTTTACCGAAATATTAGTTGAATGTCGCAAAAGTTTCAACCGCGAATCAACATCATGTAGCATAGAAAAAAGGCACAAGCAAAAATGAAGCTAGACTGTATTTCATTTCTTTGCTCAACTGATGCTTCAGCAAGCCGTCTGTGGAGAATATATTTGTACGTAAGTCAGTTATGTTTCTAATTGCGATAATAAATTTAATTGGTAGAGATTGCAAGGCATTAGACAAGTTAAATAGCCTTAGTTTTTGTTAATGCTTGTGTTAGTGCATAAAAACGATTACGCCCTGCATATCTTGCATGTGAACACTGATCGAGTTACTAGCTTTAAGTCCTTTCAGTCTCAGGAAAATATAACTAGAGTTTAGAAGTATAATTGGTTGGTCAATGTCGGATAACTTATGGTTTAAGTTTTTAGTAAGACGTTTTGCGAGTGAGACACTACAAAACGGCCATTTTCCAATAAAGATGCTTGAAAGCAAGTATTGACAAATAGCGATCAAAAACGGTCACTTGTCTTGTCTTGTCTTGTCTTACACTAAAAGCGACTATCAGTTCAAGCTCGAAAAACATAAAAGGTAAAACTCCAGCTACTAAATATTTATTCCGTTTCACTCATTTATGGTAAACTAAAAATTTTCTTTTCGATGTCTCTATTTGCATCAAAGCTTTGTTCGCATTTGATCAAGTTTATTTGTTACTTAATTTTTTTACACACTGAGTTGGTTTTCACTTTTTTTCAGCAGCATTGCTGAGTTGAACTAATGTATTCTGAAGCAGAAGCTTTATTAGGTTATATTGTATCGCAGACTTAAGACTTCTTTCAAAAGTATTCTGAACTCTTTAACCTCGTTTGAAACCCAAATTCTTCTGTTGAAAATATTGATACACCGGAATCTTTCTAGTTCAAAGTATGGGATAAATTTAATAAAAACAGTAAAAAAATAGTATTACAGCGAGTGTTTCGGTTCTGTTGAAAGTGGAAATATATTGGACTAAACCGCATAGGAAATGGATTGATAAAAACTGCTTCGTTTTGGCGAGATATAATTTTTCAAACTAAAAATGTTTTAAAGTGTAAGTAGCCCAAGTGCTTTTATCAGGAACAATTTATAAAAACCAAAATCATGTATAGTCTAAATCTCTTACAGTTTAGGTGTTTTCTCCATATGTGGGGTAAACGCGCTGCCTTCACAATTTTCACCCTTAATGGTGATTTTGATGCGTTGGAATGCAAGATAAACTGAATTGAGACACTTCTCAGATGGTTTCAGCATCATGAACTAAAAGTATTTGATGCTAAAGTTAATTTTTTCACGGATGAGTTATCACTTACTTTCAAATCAACTGTGAACAAAATTGAAATCATTGTTATCGCGTGAATTTCCTCTTTGAGTGGAATAAATTCAGAATGATAAGCCGTATAAGCTGTGTTAATATCAGTTAATATTGGTTGGCGATTTACATAACAAATTTGCAAAGCTTTAAAGTTTTAGTCAAGATCTCATAACTTCTCTGTTCAATACTGCCTTGTCTCATCTAAATTCTTTTTCCTATAACTATAGTTCCATAATGGCAGTCGAACCAATGAAAATTTGCTCAATCGTTTCATTGCAGCATTAACACACCTCCCAAAATTTAGTCTTAAACAAAAAGCTTCTTATATTCCTGTAAAACTAGAACCTTTTAAAACTAGCATACGCATTCAACTGAGATCAGTTGAAATTCCTACTCAGGTATTGAAAGAACAAGATATAAATTCAAAGCAAACTTTTTTAAAAGAAATTTACTATACGATTTTTACGATTATGCTAAAGTATTTCAGTTCTGTTTGAAATTTTCTTTTTGGATCACATCAAAGATTCTGTAAATCTTTCAATTTAAATCCCTTGAAGAACTACTGAATAAAGCATTCAAAACCCTTTCTTGCACAAGCGATACTCCTCGAAGTTTCAACCTCATGTTGCAGCTTAAGTAAAGTATTAGAAGGAAGTGCAATGAAAAATAGGGTGTATTTTTATTTTGAAAAGTTTTCTTTCACTTATAATTTGCAACAATTTATTTTATAAGCGATTAAAAGCTAATGCGTTTTGAATAAAAAGAGAAGGAAACGAAAGAGATACTTCTCTTCAATCAGCTGCCATCATTCCGGCACGTTTTACCTGTGTTCCAAACAGCACCTTTTTAGATAATAATTTCTAGCAGAAATATCAAAAATTCACTTGGAATTTACGTTCATTTGATAAAATGGTTAGAGATGAAACTCCATTAAAAATTGGAGCGGAAGCCATCAAAACTCCAACCGTTATGCTTAAAAAGCTTCTAGATATTGAATTGGAGACTATTAAAGCCATTTTTTTCTCAGCAGGCACAGTGAATCCTTCCGGTTGCAAACTAGAAGCCTGTAATCACATGTTTCGAAAAAGTATAACTCCGGATATGTTTTCAGCCACTTAAGATCTTTTTCTTCAATAAAACAAAAATGAATTGCTTTGACATAGTAGAACGTGAGCTCAGTAGGAAGTTCATTGTCGCTCGAGATGGAACAAAAGGCAAACACGCTTGGTTTGCTTCAGGCTCTAATTTATTTGGTTTAGAGAAAAAAAATGTTAAGAGTATCCAGATAATAAAAGTTAATACGTTTGTTAGTTCAGCAAAAGATAAAGAGAAATGGGTAAGAAGCGTCTGTCTACAATGGCAACACGACGGGATAGATACATAGCACACAAAACCTGATTCTCTGTTTAATGAATTTAATTATGGTATATTTTTCATTCTTTGAAACTACCCCGTCATCTTGAAATACATACGCTACACGCTTTTGAAAGAAACCAGATGTGTTTGAGAAGAAAAGACGAATTTAATTGGCACCAAACTGCACTGAAAACAAAGTCACTTCATAGTCCTGTTGACTTTGTGAGGTGCAACCTGTTGCAAGACAATAAGATGGCGATATCAACAGACTTGAAGTATTGCTTTGTTTGTCGTTTGGCAAACTTTTATCGAGTGCTTTTGTTGACTCTATTTCTAGTTAAGATTTCTATTGTAAAAAATAAACTTGGAGAACAAGAGTAGTTTTACACCTTTAGTTATAAGAGCAACTTAATTAATTTAGTACTGACCAAAGTAACAAATTTCATCGTATAATCCTTTGTTATGTCCTTTGTTCATTCAACATCTTTTTAGCACTTTCGCTTTTGTGTAAGCACGGGAAAACCAGAACTACTTCAGCCTTCTCGAAAATACTTCACACTACATGATAATATAGCCACAAGAATGAGAGAACCTTTACGGTAAGATTGTGCTGGTGTTAGCTTATAATAGCCCCTCCCCATCGCCGACATTTGATCAAGAGTCTTGTGACTCATTTTCCGCGTATTTTGTATTATGAATCGCCCTTCGTATCAAAGAGAGCAGTTCTTAAAATAAAGGTTCATAAATAAAAGTAAGAACTGAAAAGTTTGTAAGCTACATCATTTTTAACTCGCAAAATGTCTATCTTGTGTTGGCGTGGGCGTCAACATACCTGCACGCAAAAATGAGACATCAGTTTTTTTCTTTACAGTACCTGGCAAGTAAATTTTCTCCACGAAGGGTTGACAGAAAACAAACACGTGAGAGTAAGGTTTTCATTCCTCAGTAAGGGCACGTTTTATTGATTTCTTCGATAATAAGAAACTGTAATAACATGCTGTGTGTTGATACCACGTTAATTGTATAAATATTGTAATAACAAAAAGGGTGTACTTGTATATAGATTACTAAAATTCTGAGTAAGTGTTATTTCGTTAAGGGTTAGAAGAAACCGAAAGAGAAATATTTACCTAAAAAATCATCCATGGCTGAACTATGGGTTCTTTATTACTTTCATGGGATAGTAATGAAAGAAAAATAGGAAAACTAGTGCAAGCAGGAACGAAACTAAACCTGGATATCTAGTTAGAATCTTGATGATATCTTCAATGATATTGCGATTTATTTGATTGTAAGAAATACAAAAATCTTTTTAATAAGAAAAGAACAACTTTATGCAGTCACTTTGAAAACAAGAAAGAAATGAAGAGATGAGCTTTCTGACGCAACTTTTATAAACAATGTTGATCTGTCTCAAGATTGCCATCACTGATGGCATCAGTAACGAGAGATGTTGTTACGTTCATTAGCTGGTGACTGTTTTATTAACAATTTTCCAAAAATAAACACTAAACACTTGTTTGCATGTATCAAGTTTTAAGAAGTCAGATAAATGTTGTACAGTTAGATTTTTATAAATAATTCGCCACCTTTTACCTTTTTGAGGAAATTTGTTAAAAATTACAAACGAATCTACACGCATAAAGGTGTTCTTGTAATCATGACATACACTTCCTTGATCTGTTTTCTGATGAATAATCCACAAAAAAATGTACAGTTAAAAATTTACTATTTCATGATTACTGATAAGGAAATAACCAAAGAAGGTTATATAATATCTGCAAAGATATCCATGACCTTCTATTACTGAAGAGACCACTCCAGCAAAGTTCCAGCAAGTGGGATTCTTGCCAAGGTTTCTTTCTGTTTCCGTTCTTCGAGAGTATGAACGGCTGGAGAATTTTCAAAGCTGCCCTAAAAGATTTTATTATTCATTGAGCGGGTTTCCACGTGCAAGTTAAATTGTAATTTAAAGTGATGAAAATCTGTCAACGCTATTTATTCAGGTGCTTTCAAATACAGACGATTTTGTAATCTTATGGAACCAAGCGTTTAATCCTTCAAAAGGATTTGGGGACCAAGGTGAGAACTACGTTTTTTGTGCGATATGCAAACGAACTCCTATTTTCAAAATTTTATCTCTGTGCATATCGCACAAACAACTTAGTACTCGACTTGGTATCCAAATCCTTTGGAAGGATTAAACGCTTACTTGCATAAATTTACAAAATCGTCTGTGTTTGAAAGCACCTGTTTTTAGATTTCTGTGTTTTATTTAATTGAGAAACAAACTGGAAGTTTCTGCAGGTTTTTCCACGCGTCGTCGATCAGGCGCCGTGCAGTGAAGCGTTAGTAAATGATAAGATTCGACTTGTTCATCGTGGCAGCAAAATCTTCCTGTCAGAGACACTTAAACTCTGGTAAGAGTGTGCAAGCAAGTTGTACGGTGTGGGTTCCTGAAACAGTGATTAATCAGTAATTCATTATGCAACAAAGAAACTTCGTACCCCAGTTGTTCACATGCTTTGCTGCCCGGGGTTGTATTTCTCTTTTGATAACGATACTCAAAAGCTATATTTCAAATAAAAAGTGCCGTATGGGTACGTGGCCACATTAAGAAAAATATCTAAACTCGTTTTTTTATTTATTTTGGCATTAGAAGAAATAATCACCGTTTTGCTCACAACATTTGTAATCTGATACTCCCCCCCGTCACCCACCCAAGAATAAGTGTTATTTTTTTTCTCATAAATAGCTCGCCCAAGCAAGACAAAATGTTTGTACCATTCTTAAAATGATTAGAGTAATTTTATCTAAACAGAAACAATGTTTCATCTGAACTGACTTTATATGGATCCTTCTTATTACTGTCTACTGATGCGCTTTTTTCTAATCTTTTTCTGGTTGAGTAACCGTATTAGTCGCAACGGTTATCTTATCCATTAGTGCTCGATCGCGCACTCCCATCACTTGTTTAACTCCCAGTCCAATTTTCATGGGCGGGACATATTCAACAATGATTTGTTTATGATAAATGGCTCGAGGTTATGCAATTCATGTCTGGACTGCTAATGGCCCGCTTGTTACTGTGCTGAATACCTAATGACCATCGCTGAAGACAAACAGCCAAAAAGGGAAACAACGAACATCACGAAAGCAAAAAAGAATTGTTGGTTTGCAAATCCTTCTACTTTACGTTTACCAATATCTTAAGCTTTGTTCAGCTAATAGAACCATTTTGTCCGAACGAATTCCATCATTTTGTTCCTAAATTTATTGAAAATAAATTAAATAAAAATGTTGCATGCAGGAAGTGCAAGAAGTTAAGAGTGAGTCATTAAAAGGAAAGTAGGGGTGTTTTTCGGCAGAGTTGCAATTGACTCCATTGTATCATCGTAGGATTTTTGACGCGTGACTTCAGTAATGTCAAGAGGTTTGGCGTCACTACCTGTTGTGGGCTGAATTGACACCGTCATTAGAAACCTATTTTATTCACATGCCTGTCTCCTGACACCATGCTCCGTTGCCTTCAAAGATGTTGTTGAGTTGATTAACTCGAGGACTCTTTGTGAACTATACTTGATCACGTTCCATCAATTGTCAAATTGTGTTGCTAAATTCAAATTTGTTCATTCTTTCACATTTTATAAGAAGGCTCATTGGAATGTTATAAATAATAATTCTTTACAACCACTTAATTCATTCGAGCACCTCCATTGTTGTTAACTTCCAAAAACTCGAAAAGAGTGCTTGAAGACAGACTCTTTGTCCAAGTTAGCATGCAGTGAATTCCAACGCACTGAATGCTACATCATACTAAATTCTCACCGTTGTAATTTGAGCGGGTAATGATAATACTGGATTTGAGATATTGTAAGGATGCCTGTGAAGGCACTAGTTGTTTGTACGACTTGGAGAAATAGAGTCAAAACACCACAACTTGATATTTAAACTTATTAACATCAACTAGCTGTCAGTTATACTAACAAAGAATTTCTAGTATTTTTAGAGTTCTCGATGAAGTTAGAACTTTTGCACTTTTTTACTAATAATTAATGTTCAAGGAAGAAACGGAGATATCTAGGGAAATATTCACGTATTACGGTCTTGATATATGTTGCACTGTAGGTCGGCCGTTAGTATTGTAAATTAACCCATTAGACATCTCTTGGATATTTTTCGTTCGCACAATATCTTTTACTGCCAACAGCTACAACTTTCGTTGCCATTTTGGGAGGCATTTTATATTAATCCAAACACGTCTAATTCAAAAGTATTCGAATTGTTTTTCCAGAGGAAATTTTCTACCGTTCTCGTAAGCTAAATGTGTGTCGATCAAGTATTTCAGAGTGAAAAGATAAAAGAAGACGTCTCAAATAGTGTTGTATTGCACTTTGTGTTGACTTTATTTCCTTTACTAATTAAATCGCTTAATATTGTGGCCGAGAACGGTTTGCAAGCGCGATATTACTATAAACAAGCTATACAAACTACAATCAAGTAAAAGTCTTTCAATCAGTGTAAGGAAGGCGTTCTTTAAGATATAATATTAAGTAATAGTTCCACCATGGTTCTCATTCTTTAACTGTTATTCTGTTTTATGATTTTGAGTTTATACTTGGCGATATTTTAGTTTATGTAAACAATAAAGCACAATAACACAATTCTCTTGGGTAGAACTTGTAAATCATTCCAAATTTTGAGGTCGGAATTTTTCGTACAACTTTTTCAAAACGCGGAAACAGCGTTAATGTCATTGTTTTTGTTTTTGTTCATTTTATCATCGACTGCTTTTTTCATTTTGTTTACTCGTCGCTAGTTTATAATGTCTAGGCAGATTTCTAGGTAATACGGAAACAAATATTTAGAAACTCGCGCTGTCTGGCATACAGGAAGAGCTCACAAGCCGTTGTTCAAATGTAAACAAGTCCCAACTTGAAGAAGTTTTTGAAGCAAGAAGTATTTTGTCTTGTATCATTTTCTAATAGTATGCATTTATTTGGAAATAAGCAAAGGGTTTCAAACTAGCTTTTTTACTTTTCACAATAATTAAAATTGAGATTTGAAAACGTGTTTTCCTATATGAAGATCTTATATTAAAATTATTTTTACTCATGTGTATAAATATAGAACAAATCGACATTGTAACGATATCGTAAGCCGAAATCAACTGCATTCGCGAAACTGTAAGAAAATGAAAATTGTGGGTATTCTGTGAGGAAATTATCATCCATGTCAGGCAAAAATAGTATCTCCTATACCGTAATATATACTTCTTTTGTTCCACAGTAATTGTGTTAATTGGTCAAACTATTTTTGAAAATGCATTGACTAAATAGTGATTCGAGTTTTCTAAGTCTAAAGAGTTTTATCCTTATAAGAAATTGTTTCAAACCGGGAAACTTTCTTAATGATATAAGCTGCACAGTGTATGATATTTTCTTGTTAATAAACTAACGCTTGATTTTTAACTCTCAGTTGTCGCTATTAAACTCTTAATATTTTCATGTTTTGCAAAACACATTCTAGTAGCGTGTTCTTCCACCAAGAGGTGCTTGAACTTTAGAATATTTTTATAACTTCAGGGTCTTACCTCGATGTTTCTGCATATGTTACAAGTTTTGATTTATTATTTTATGATCATTTGTTTTTGTTTTCGTTTATGTTTAAGCTAGAGTATTCATGAACTGCATTAGCAGGAATGTCTTAATTTTTTGGCAATTTAATAAGTTTGCAGAAAACTTTCGTTCATTAATATATAAATAACATTTGCTAGACTCTACATTTTGTTCCCACGCTTTTTTTCCGTTATGGCATTTTCGTGCACGAATTTCTTCACAGAAAATATGTCCAAAGGTCGTTTATGAGGGAAGAATATTTTATTAATTCTGTTTTGGAATGTATTTAGAGTTACAGGGCTCGAGGGAACAATCACGTCAGTTGACAAAGGAACTAATTTACAAATAATCTGTAATTTGTAACAGGAAATTACGTTAGCTCATAACACTAATAGAAAGAACTTGGGTTTAGTTTGCACGGCCTGTTTTACTGTTTTAAAGCTTTGTCATTTCTCATCTAGGTATGGTAAACTTAAGAATTTACGAGACCTAAACCCATTTGATTCCACCAGAACTGTGCTGACATTCTAAATTGTTTTATGTTTCTCGTCAGTTCTTTTTTTTATAAACACAGGGCGCAGCTCGTTCTATTATGTAAATAACAATGATTCTTTTGGTTGAAATCACTTCAGTTTAGTGACACATTACGAAAGGTCATCGACCATTTATTCCACGGTGCTCAAAGTTACCAGCCCATTTGGGCTGTATACATTTGTTAATTAGACATAATTTGGAAGATCAACATCACGCAAACACAGCGCAGCCACAATATTAAATTTTTCTCCAAGAAACACACGAAAAAGTTTTTGATACAAGTTTGCCACCCTCGTTTCGCATTTCATCAAGTGGAAATTCGACTTTTTTGACTTCTGAAACAGTTAGTACATGCGTGATGATGTTGTAATTTAGAGCGATGACCTCACCTTCTCGATTGCTTGCACAATAGCACGTGAATTATACAACACACGCAATGGACGCATGTAGTCACGTGGCTTCGACTTGTACCCTTGAGGCATCTTCAAAAAATTGTTGACATATTAACAAGCGAGATCTCTTGACTACATGTATAAGTATTATTACCTACTCAATTACAGACTCTACTTTGTCGTGCAAACGGAATGACAAATAACACGCAAACTTATAGGGTTAAATATTCTAACAACTTGAATTGAACTCTAACAAATTCTCTAAAACTTGAAAAAAGGTGCCGGAATTCCGACACTTTTGTAATTTTTCCCGCTGCCTTTATTTTGTTTTCCTTTGTGGCGGGAAAATAATTTAGCATATTTTCACGAACACGATTTCTACGTGTATGACATTTTATTGATCAGAATGTGCGCAACTGCGCAAGGCACCGTGGGAGGAATCATGCGCCAGTCCGGAATTCCTTTGACTAAAAATCCACTGTAACATTCCAAAACGTATAAGATGGATAGACGTGCTTCAATGTGAGCTAAAAATTGCTCTGATGACCGTCAGCAAAAAACCTCTGTTTTGCAACAAAAAATCAAATAATTGAGATATTTTTTCTCTCTTTTCATTGCTCTATGCAAATGTAAATATATGACGTCTCATGTTTTTCATCAGCCACTGCATCTTTATCCTTGAGCTGTGTTTATCAAGTATTTGTTTGCTATAGGGCCTTTCCTAGTCGTAAAGTTTTTATAAATGTTAACAACATAATCTTTAGGCCCCGCTCAGACGTCGAAGTTCAAATGTGCCGATTCTAATGCAAATGAGAAAATTCTATTGTTCTACCTCATTTGCATTAGATTCGGCACATGTGAAGTTCAACATAACAAGGTGCTAGGCTTGTGATCCACAGATGAAGTTTTATTACAATCACAATAGGCTTTTTGCAGCTAGAGATCACATGGTATAAAATACAACACACTGGAGGGCAAAGGATAGGACAAGACTCCACTGGGAAATGCATCCGAGAAAAATCATATTTTTCATGTGCATTCTTGCCCATTCTATTGCCTTCGAGTATGGCGTATTGTGCATTATGTGACCTCTAGCTGCAAAAGGCTGATTAAAGTTTATATTTGAACTAACTAAAGTACTGAAATTTGAAACAAATGATAATTAATAAGCTTGGTGAAAACTGCTTGAACGAATTTCGATGTTTCTACCTTTTTAAGTATATAAAACTATTTAATACAAAAGCAACAACAACGATAATAGTAGTAAAAACAGTAGCAGTAGTAGTAGTAGTAGTAGTAGTAGTAGTAGTAGCAGTAGTAGTAGTAGTAGTAGTAGTAGTAGTAATAACAAAACAAGATAAATGATAACTGAAACAAAACTTGTAGTCGTCTGATTTGAGTGTATTCAAGGTAGTCAGTTGAACTACTTTTTCAGTTTGATAAGAAGTTTCGATCCGTAATTGGAAGAGTGACGTATTACGGCGGTGAGCCGAGCACATAAATAGCAAAATACTGTGCTGTATGTGTCTAAACTCGTTGAATGGAAGGAAACGTAAATATCCTGTATCCTAAAATCTTTTCAGTTATATTTATCTAAATGGACTAACGTCTTGGAACTTCGAAATTTTTGTTTAGGGATGTCAGTTCCTCTGCGCATGGATGTCAGTACGTACGAGGTACTTGATGGTATAAATTTTAAAGAAAAATTAAATAAAGTGATGTTAAACTTGTTCTTTATGAATAGATGAGAAGGTGAGGTACCAAGGCAGCAAATTGTTTTGTTTGATGAAACCATAGGGGGATGGTTATAAAAACAACTGACATCGGACGAGTTATTTGAAAAGATCAAGTAATGTTGATAAACAAATTATCATCGCCGTGGGAATTTGTAAAAGCTGACGTTTCGAGCGTTAGCCCTTCG
>JAOCPT020545891.1:0-11247 GCA_026546935.2 Palythoa grandiflora | reverse complement strand
AAAATATTAATAAACGCCGCCCTCGAATAAACGCCGCACCCAGGAACAGACAACAAACTGAAACATCGAATTTATGATGCTTACTTTTTACGATCGCAGAGTGGAGTTGTTTAAAACTCTAAGTTTAAAGTTTGAAAGGTACAGACAAAAATCTGCAACATAAAGCTTATCTGATGTTTTACGTGCTTATAAGCGCATTAAGTTGTAGTTTTAAAACTGTAATGCTTGATCGGTACAGCCAGGCAAAGAACGGTATAATTTTTTCTTATTTTTAAAGTAAAGTTACGGTTGGCTGTTTATAAGAAATAAACAGGATTTTAAATAAACGCCCCCCTCGAATAAATGCCGCACCCAAATCATGAAAAATTTAACAAACGCTGTGGCGTTTATTCGAGAAAATACACTAGGTGAAAAATTAAACACAATAAAATATCATAATTATTTGAAGTTGCACCTCCCTTTCGGCAGGGGTAATGACCAGTTTCACTAAAAAAGATTTTATTTGAGAAATTGCTCTATTTTAATCTGCAACCTGCAATTCAGAACTATTTTACTTGCTTTATTTTCAAAATTTTGTGAAAAAATGGTACAGCTCAAAAGTGAGTAACCATGTTACAGCTAGCTGTATTTAATAAAAAAAAATTGTTTTGACAACAAAGTTATTGAAATTACCAAGACTGATCAAAATAATATGAATTGTCTTCTTAGTTTTCAACAGCATTAAGAACTGGAAAGGCGAAATGCAAAAATATATTGTGCATCAATTTTCCATTCTTTAAGTGATTAAAGCTGTGCAATAGTCCAGTCTTTGAAAACTCTCCAGTGCCACAAAAATATCTTCTGAGAAAGTTACTGGTATTAAATCAAATCATCTTGCTACTTCATCCCCTTAGTCCAAGATTGATGACATACATGTGGTCTGTGGAGTGTTAAAGGACTTCCTCCGCAACCTATCAGAACCACTCGTCACTTTCCAGTTGTGGAAAACCTTTGTCAATGCGGCAAGTAAGTCACTGTAAAAATTGTTATGCTTTTGAAACTTCTTATTCACAACTGTAACTAAATTAAATAAAGTCTGCTCATTACCACTTCTCTGGAGTTATTTAAACTTGACATGTTTTCAGTCCTTTACACAATTTTTTATAAGAATCAATCAATTTTGCCGATGCCTATTTGTTCTTAATTTTTTGGCGATTTCATCTTCAGTTTGTTCTTATTTTTGTGAGCGATTTTTAATGAAGAAAAAACACAATAAGATTAGGTACTGGAAAATGAAATGCCTTGCGCCACACATGTATTGTACGGCATTATTTAGTGGCGGACTATCTTTATTGAATGTGGAGCAGTCTTTACAGTGAATCTTATTATGTTTTATGCTATATCGTTAAGTTTTAGTCAATTTTCTACCACAAAAAAACTTTTCTTGTTATCAAGCTTCAGTTTGAGCTTGTTCTTAAGTTGTTCTTAAATTTGGCAAATATGACCCTCGTTCTTATAAAGTTGTTCTTATAAAAAAAGCGTAAATTTAAAAACATCAGGTTACACACGGTTCATGCAGTTTAGGACTTGAGATCTATTGTGTGGTCCCAAAAAGTTCTCAAAAAAGTTCTGGTACTGACAGACTACCTGACCAAGAATGAACTTTTTCTTCCTTGCAGTTTTGAATGAAAATAGAGGCTGAAGATAGCTGTAACTTCGAAATTTGCTAAGTTATCGCTCACCAACTGGAACAGTTGCGAGATTTTCGTATTTGTTAGTAATCTTTCGAAACTTAAAGTGTTCGTGTTAAAAGGTCCTAGAATTTACAATCATACCTGAAAGAACCTTAAAAGTCGTAAAAAAGATTCAAAATTTGAAATGAAATCATCTGTACGAATCCTGGTTACAAGAAGTCGTAAGAGTGAAAATAGAACTGCACTAGGTACAGTAAGACTTATGTAGTTAAAAGGGAAAGACCCAAAGGTTTGACAGAATCAGAAATTTCAAATTATAAAATTGGCTTTGTTAGAAGTGAATCGGCTCAAGAATGGTGAGGAAGAACTACACACTGTATGCTATTTTAATCTGAAACAGACACACACAGTGAATTTTTAATGTGTGTTTTGTTTTGATTTAAAAAAACCCAAACCCAAAAGGCTTTACAAACTTGTTCATGTGCGTTGTAACAAAGGTAGATGGTGGAAATAAAGAAGCAAGGATGATGGTGATGATGATGATGATGATGAAGATGAAGATGATGATGATGAAGAAGCAGAAGCAAGGATAAATTATGATGACGATCGGTGATGATCAATGATGATGGTGGTGGTGGTGATGATGATTGTGGAGGAGGGTTTAAGAAGCTCTGGTAACTGATTTCAGTCTTTGTTTTACAGAAAATTCTGATGAAGATGACAGCTTAAGCGCCATGTACCAAGCAGTTAGTGAACTACCCACTCCTAATAGGGACACCCTTGCATTCCTCGTTGTCCACCTACAGAGGTTTGTTACATGCTAAGTAACAGAATTTAATTGTCATTAGTAATTATCCCTAAATGAAATTCCTGACATTACTTCATGTGCAATATTTCAAGCATTTCTAGGCCGTATAGTTTAATATAAAGTCAGTGAGTTCAGTTTGTTACTCCCCAAAATTATTGTTTCAGAGTGACCCAGTGTCCAGAGTGTAAGATGCCAATCGGTAATGTGGCGAAAGTGTTTGGCCCAACTATCGTCGGCCACTCTTCTGTCACAGTTGAACCAGTTGTGATGTTACAAGAAACCAAGTTACAGCCAAAGGTAAATTCGTTATTTTTAAATATTTGTTTGATTTGCTGATCATTTTGCTTTATGAGATAGCTTACTTTAATTTCCCACATAAAACCTTTTTTGGGCTCATTTATTCAAAAGCCATTGTGCACTAACCATGTTGTCATTCTTTTAATTTTCAATGGACCAACCCAGGATTACAATTAATTGCAAATTTCGCAGGATTTCATTTTGCTGTTGCATTTAACGTCCGCCCGCTCGCCAGTGGCGAGTAATTTTGCCCCCGGCGACCAAAACTCGCGTAAATGTCGACCGAGTGGCGAATAAAGATGAAGAACTTGTATTAATAAGAACATAACAGATTGAGCTAAAATGGCACTGCATTAGACCACCAAGTTAGTTGATCATAACTCTGTCTGTTAGTATACAAAATGTTTAACTTCATGTCGTTCGTATTGAATAGAAACCTTTAAAATGCTGTTTGTCCAAACTTATTTTAAAAAGAATGTAAACTATTAGAGACTTTGACTAAAGCCTTACTATTAGTTTCGTTTTATTTTGGGCTAGTTAAATGTAAGTCATGCGAGTGATTTCCAAATGTTACTCGCCCAACTAGCTAGTAATTAAAAATGTTAGTTTCCAGCCCTGCTGTTGTAAGTAACAGTAACAAATAATTTGTGTGATTGATGCAAATTCGCTTGCTCTCAGGTCGTTGAACGCCTTCTCAAGATGCCTGTGGATTATTGGAATCAGTTCCTTTGTGTTGAAGAAAAAAATCTGCGATCTCCCCCGTTCAACCCCAGCACCCACCATCTCGACGGCACGCCCAGGACCCCAGAGATCAGAGGAGGCATGTTTTTCCTCTTGCCATTGACTTGGAGAAATTTGATGAGAAGCACAATATTTATGTCATGATCTGTATTTCAAAATCGTTCAACGGGGGTACATTTTTAAAAATGCTATGTTAATATTTACAGGGCTGCAAAGCATGCTGGGTCCACTTTCGTCTGAGTCAAAAGCCACTCGACCCCAGTCCGTAAAGAAGAAAGGAAGTTTCCTCAGCCGTACTCCACTTACTCCGAGGTATGTCCCGTATTTTAATATTCCGATAACACGTATCCGGATATTTTTGAATTCAAAAATTTTTGCGTCCACACTTAGCATATTCAAATCAAATTCGACCGTCCACACGTGTCCGGATTCTCTGTAAATACCCACTGGGAATCCTTTGTAAATATTGTCAACAGACCTTGTGCGAAACCAGTTTCTATGCAAATTCGTTTGTTTTCGTTTCCTGTTAAAAAAAAGTTGTTTTTATTAGTAATAATTGAGACAAACTAAAGAAAAATGAAAAAAGCAAAGTTGGTGCCATCAAAAAAGTCTCAGGATGACGAGCCATTGTTTGGAATAGTTGAAGTGTAAAGCGAAGCCGAGCTTAGCATCACACACATTAAATTGTTGCAGCCAAAACAAAAGAGATATCATTTGACATTTCGTTCGGTGGCCAGGTTGACTACTTACACGCTAAAGACTTGAAGATATTTTTTCACGTCATCGGATTAAAAAATATTTGGATCCGAATTCGTAGCGTATTCAAAAATTTCCACTCTGGAGAACGGATTCAAAAAGTCTCGGATTCGTTTGGTTTTTTTGTTCACCTTTTCCGTATTGAAATCTGACGTTGACCGTGCACAGAAAACAAAAGGCTTTGAGATGTAACTGAGCAAACGGCCAGAAGACTAACGTAGCATCACATCTAGAACAAAAGGTAGTAATCGTGACCTTGTACACAACTTGAAACAAAGAAATATTGTGATCTTCTTTGTAGTTTGCTAATTTCCCTAACCACTCCACTCTAACAACTTGGGCTTGGCGAATTCGTCGGATTCGTGCGGATACGTGTGGACGAACGCCGAATCTGGAAGAAAAAAGTTGCGGGTTCAAAAATATCTGGATACGTATGGACGGGACCTTCGTGACCTTCTCGAATAAGCACAACCAACCTCTCTCTCTGCCCCTGCCCCCCTTCCCTTCCCCCGCAAAAAATTCCATTTTCCGTAACACTTCCAAAGATTTGAAAATCAAAATGGAGCTGAAACGGATAAGATCGCAGCAACCAGCCAAGTGCTCGCAAAAAAAGAAAACACGATCATCAGTTTAATTTTCTTTGATACTATACTAAGCTATGTTAGAATCGTAACCAATGTATCCTGCAGCCCGTGCTCGAACCCTGTACATAAAATTAATGCAAGTTTTCGAAATTCGTGCTTACTTCGCGCAATGTTAATTACTTAGTAAGATAAAAAAAAATGACAACTTCACACCGTGACAAAATAATCTTCGCGAAACTTTATTTTCTTCTTTTCTCGTCAACAGATTTGGAAGCAAGAGCAAGCATCCCAACAAACGACCGCAACATTTCTTTGCATCACCAATGTTGAAATGAAAGACGATAAACGGAACTGAGACTTAGTTTTCCATTAAGTGATGGTTGTGGTACACAGAAAGATTGATATATCAATATATTGTAAAGTTAATGCTATGCAATTTGCATTAGAAAATGATTTAAACTGATGCGTCTCTGACAATAAGATTTTTTGCTTTTCTGGCTAAGCTTTACTGAGGTACGTATGCAAAAGCCCATTTTGGGCTTTGCGTTTCATTTCATTATTTTTATTTATTTTTACTTAATTGTAGTACTTTTTTATTTTATTTTCCGATGTAGTATTTTTATTAAGAATTTGCTTTATTACACACCTTTAATATCAAATAGTGTCGTGTCGGCATGGACCAACATAAAATTCTCAGAAATTTGCTATGTCAAAAATACGTGTCTACATCGAGCACAGAAGTCCATTAATCACTTTTTTTCCACGCAAAACGAATTTCTCAAAAAGGCTACACTGAAGAAATCATGTAATTCAAATCAACTTTTATGTTAAAACACTGTCTATAAGAGTTCATTGAGTGACGCATACTAAACAATATCGAATTGTTAAACACTATTTTGTTAGATAATATTTTTCTCGTATTACGAGATATTAAAAATAGAAAACTATGTGTTTCTCTCTTGCTGTAAATGCATAAAATCTATCGACTTTTGAGATTTGCGCCGATATAACAATAGCGTTTATGTTCGCGGACATAAACATGTATTGGTCGGAGTCAGGTTTATTTTGGCCATAGTCGTAAGCAAAGGTTGAAATGAGCTCTGAGTAGCGACCAAAACATATTTATGCGCAAGAACATAAACTCAGTTACTATTATATCATTTTTGGAGGGTATTGGGAAAACAAAAGGTGAAAAGCATGACAACAAATTTAAGTCTGAACAATTTCGCGTGCATTTTCAAGTTAAAAAAAATGGATCAAGTGAATCTGGCTGGAAATAAATAATTTTGTTATTCGGTTTTTCAAAACTTGTAAAAATCGATAGAACTTATTAATTTTGGTAGTGTTGAAGTTAATGAATAATCACTGCTTTGTTTCAACGGGCTAAAATACATTTTAGCTCGGTAAATTCACTATTTAAGCCCGTAAAATGCGCCGCGCGTAATAACTATTTTTTACAATGAAAATGGGACACTAATCCTTAGCTATTATTGCTCTTGCCATTGAGAGAAAAAAGTGCCAACAAAAATTCTTCCGGGTGGTTGAAAATCCACAAAACAACCAGTTCAATGGTAGTCACTTATGATCGGAGTACCAAAACACTTCGGTGATAAAATATCGTGATTTGTTCTGCACTCTTCCAAGCGCACTTGTTAGCGAGAAAATCGCATTACAGTGGATTTCGCAATACTTTGGCCGCGCCCATTTCGATTTACGTTGACAAACTGGTAACTTTGTTCAAAAGTTGACAACTGCTTGTCAAAATAGCCAGTTGAATCGCGAACTTGGAATTGAAAAGACTGGAATTTTTTGAAGTCCTGGTAAAGTCCTGAAAATTTTTAACTAAGCCCTGGAGAATCTCAAAAAACTTTTTGAAAAAATAATCTTCAAAAATAATTCATTTTGTAAATTAATTTTTGTAGATGACAATGGAAATTTTATCGACTTTTTCTTTATTTATACAAGTCATAGTAATTTGAAACTCGTGGAAAAGACAATCAGTTGTTTTTAGAATTCAAGAAGCCCTTAGAGAAACCAGAAAACTATCCAAAAAAATCCAGGATTTTTCAAACTCTGAAGGTGTGTGCAAACTCTGCTTTAAAAATTTATTTTTAACTGTTACCTTTGTTATAAACAAATGATTTTGAGTTATCTCTAATCTTTGAAGCCAAGCTGGAAATTTTTAAACATGGCGAGTTTATCAGTGCTGAAGGGGAGGGTCGTGCTGACGATATAATAGTTGTGTACTCAAGTTTTAAAAAGCTATTGTCGTTTGCTTCGGGTTAAGGTGGCCGGAATGCCACTGTTTCGGGACAAATGAATATTGAAATGCTGCCAACTTTGTATGTTTATTACGAAGAGGTAGGAAGATAGCCCTGTTATAAAGAGAAATTTGTTGTTTGTTTTCAGTTACATCCATGGCTAGGTTTTTAAAAGACTGATTAACTTTAACCTTTGGTTAAGCCAAAAATCAAATAGCAATTTTTTTCTTAAAGAAAAAGTTTTCGGTTCTCACAAAATACTTTTCAGATTTTTCAAGGGAAAAGTTAATAGATCAGTGTTTCGCATTCTCAGTTGCCGGTGACTACAATGACAACAGATTCAATTTGTACAGCCTTAGCCTAGTTTTGATTTTTTAAAAATATTCAAAATTACTAGTGAGAGACAGTTGTAAACAGAGTAAAACTAAATTGGCATTTAGTAATATTTAACTTCACGTCGAGGCTAAGGCTGTACAAATGAATCCGTTGTCATAGGAAGTCAGCGGCAACTTAGAATTCGAAACTGATCTATTCCAAATAACAGCGCAAAGCCTGTTTCCATATAGACGTAAATGGTCGCAGACTCTCAGACAGTTTGCGGAGGGATCTTTGCGAGCGAACGCAAATCATTTGCGATGACATTCCCATATCACCAGTTTGCCGTTGTCACGTGACAAACGGTCGCAGACCTGCCGTAAAGATAGAAAAATTTCTATCTTTACGGCTTGTTTACGGTCGTCGCATCTTGTCTGGAACAAATGGCAAAATGTATTCCCATTAAGGCAAACGATTTGCGTTGGCTCGTAAACCTCCCTCCGCAAACTGTTTGAGACTCTTTGCTACGATGTCCGTCAATATAAGAAATAGGCTTAAGGCTGGAAACAACTACGAATTAAAACTTGCTCACCATATAGTCTCCAGTAGCTTAGTAAGAGCATTCGACTAGATCACGGAGGTTCGTGGGTTCAAATCTCATCTGGGGCTCGGATTTTTTTCCCGAGTTCTCCATATCTTTAAAATCATAAAACTTTAACCCTGTTTTTTTTTTCGAAACAACTGGGCTGTAATACTAAGTCATTTTTTTTTTTCATTTGGTAGCTCTCGCGATGCGTAATAGAGTATATTTATTTTAGTAGTAGTCGACTTGTTTCAAGTCCGAGGCTTTAAGTGCTCTTCCTATTAAAAGCCTGGTTTCCATCATGGAAACCTCAAACCATCTGGGAAGATTTTAAAATGGTTGCTGCGTATCCTTTTAGAGTGAACCATTCTTCATGTCACGCGACCCACCCAATTATTTCCAGTGAAAAACTTACTTTTTTTTAGTCGTTCTAGATCGTTTTTGCAGTCTCGTTCTACGATTTCCCAGTGTTAACACCGACAGATTTTGGAAACACAACGTTATCGCTGACGTTCAGAAGTTACTGGGTCTTACTTTTCAACCAAACAACAAATTTGGGAAGCACATCAGTGAAAAACTCGCAAAATGTAACCAGTGCCTATTTGTTATCAGAGGATGCAGAAACATGAAATAGATCTTCTGTTTAAAACTCTGGTTCTGCCACAACTAACATATGCGTTATCAGTATATGGGGCGTCAACATCAGATTTAAATTCTGTACAAAATTTCTTAAGGCGATGTTACAACAGGAAATACATTTCAGAACATATTGATGTAATGGAACTCTTAGAAAAATCGGAAAGAGCAGTTTTTAAAAAAGTTAAAAATGAACCTAACCATCCGTTAAGAGAAATCCTGCCGTCTGTCAAAGAAAGCAGCAAGCGGCTCAGACGGCAGAAAGCCTTATGGCCAAGGGTGAAAACTGAGCGGTTAAAAAACAGTTTTGTTAATAGATGTATTTTTAAGTATAATTTGTTTTTATAAGTACGAGTATTATACATAATTTTTGAATTTTAAATGTAACAACTTTTCATAATGTAACGAAGATATGGATTTTATCTGAGATTATTAAAGACATTATTATCATAGTTTGCGTTAGGATCGCCTACGGCCCGCAACTCGAGCAAAATCGATTTTTCAAAAACCCAGCCACAATGAAGGCTTGGGGGCGCTATTCATATAAGTATATTTTTAAGTTCGATCAGTCAAATATTTTTTTCGCGAGACCACTTTTTCTGATCAAGGCCAGTACTTAGCACATTGTTTTAATGTTACGAGAAACTCCTGCAACAACAAACAAACAAAACAACAAATTAACTGTTACTTTGGTCTCCCTCTGTCAACTTAGGTTCAAAAGGACTGGGTCCAGCGGTTTTTGTTTACAACAACAAAGCGAGCAAAGATAGGCTTCCATTTGGTCCAAAAGGCAAATCTTTCAAACTTTTGTAAAATCATGTTAAGACAAACATCGACTTCTTCTTACAGTCGCTGCGGGTTTCGATGCAAATCTGTTCGAATGAGGTCCTACTTGACACACGTGACAAAAAATTGAGCTGTTCGGTTTATTGACATTGTGGTTTTGCAAATGGCATTGTTCAAGTTTGGTATGTATATTGAAAATTTGAGGAACTTGTCCTTCAGTAGCATGTTAATTGTAAAATATAGTAAAAATTGGCTCGAATGAGGCCGTTTCTATTGTAAAATTAAAAACCGTTTAAAACAGTTTAAAAGACACTAAGCTTTCGCCGTCTGCGGTTTTATCAGAGTGAAATGAAAAAAGTATGCAAATATCGGTATATAAATATTTAAGGCCACAGAGAGCAAGCGTGCTGCAAAGTGATGAAAGAACAAAGGTAAAACATACAATAGAGTAATGGGCTGTAAAAGTTAACAATAGGTGGATAAATAGATATTAAAACACTGACATATTAAAAGGATAAAATGTAAATAAAACTTAAACGCTAATATTCTAGAGTATTAAAACAAAAGATTGTCCATCTCGCAGCTTTCTTCTCCGGAGTTTAACAATGGTGTCATAGTCTTAATATAAAATGCCTCTAAAAGTCTAATGTTGACTGGGTCTCTTTCGCGGTCAATAATGTCTATTTGGAGATTGTTTTTGTTGTTGCCGCACACTATTAGGTGTTTATACATAGATGAATTTCTGCAGGAGACATGTTCGCTGATTCTTTCGTGTAGTTGACGTATCGTACTTTTTTATAAAATGATGGGCATTTGCTGCAAGTGACCTTGTATATTACAGCTCGTTGACAACATTTGATGTTAGAAATTACGCAGTTAGTAAGCTTCTGGTTTCGCTGTTTAGTTTAGTAACGCCCTAGGAAGATCGTGTTTGCTATTTGGAGGATGTCTTATGGTCTTTGTCAGTGAATTCTAAAAAAATATTAAAATCAAATCACCAAAAAAATTTACCCTGTCTTAATTGGGGTCGCGGTAAAGAGTGGAACAGAAAAGTGGTAAAAAGCGGAAATCACCAGAAATGACGAAAAAAAGATGGCGGAAATAACCGGAAGTAACAATATAAAAGCTAGGACGCAGGGTCTAGGGAAAACCGTGAAATTACAACCGCGTATGAACAACAAACAGGAGAAATAATGGATAACACAGAAAGGAGCATTTAAAATTGCAAAAGCAAACAATTTTCTATTAGGCCTCGTCCACACTATGCCGGATAAATTTGAAAACGCAACTTGAAGTGCGAAAAAGGATAAAATGTTCTGCGTCCACACTACAGCGTTTTTTAGGGGGCACAATCGCGTTCATCTCACTGTAAGCATGTGTACACCAACGAATAACATTAAACCCACTGTTTTCTCTCTCTCTTGCCAACTCCATCCACGAGCTGCTTAATATTCGTTATATAAAATTTATTCAGACTTTAAAAAAATGTTAGGACGTACAAAACAAACAAGTAATGCAAAAGCTAAAACGAATTGCTTTCTTGGTCCGATGGCGAAGTGTATTTGTTTC
Source organism: Palythoa grandiflora (assembly GCA_026546935.2). NCBI lineage: Eukaryota > Metazoa > Cnidaria > Anthozoa > Zoantharia > Sphenopidae > Palythoa > Palythoa grandiflora. Next base: position 238 of record JAOCPT020545891.1, on the reverse strand, counting down.
TATAAGTACTACAACTGATTACAAATGGAAGGAAATGAAGAACATTGATTGAACTTTGTCAAAGCAAATACCAAGATATACACGAAAATCAGAAGCAAAAGCACTTGGGAAGATAAATTTATCACATGGAAAAATGAAGCCAGCGTATTTGAAAAGTTCCAGATACAAAAAGTTCTCCGTCCACACTAATACAAAAAAGTTTCGTTTTCAAATTGTTTCACTCTGGAGAGCGTTTTCA
>JAOCPT020545852.1:0-11247 GCA_026546935.2 Palythoa grandiflora | reverse complement strand
ATCTAACGGTCCATCCTTTAAACAAAGCATCATATTCCCGAAGAGGTGGAGGACATCATATCTATGAAGTTTTTTTTACACTCGCTCTGATTGGTCAAAACACCGTGCCTTATTAATTTAAAAATTAAGGCATAAAATACAAATTATCATTCAAGTATAAAACTTCAATGGAGAATCAGATTTTACCGTGCCTTATTATAATGTAGAGCGACAGCTACCACAACAACTATAACTTTTTCAAGGGAACTGGAAGGCTTCCAGCCGAGGGCTTCGAATTCCTTGATTTCCTGTTGCATTTTGAAGTTTAAAAGAATTTTGAATATAACATAAACTCCGCTTTGATTTACTGAATAATTTTGAAGTTGTATTTTAAAATCGCTATGAAATTTGTATTCAGACTATGCTTATGAACATTTCCAAACACGATGGAGTCAGGTTGGCGTAGCGGTCATCACTCGTGCCTACCACCTATACGATCTGGGATCAACTCCCGGGCTCCACACGTGGGCTGAATCCGAGGGTTTTTTCCGGGTACTCCGGTTTTCCTCTTTCAGAAAAATTAACTCCAAGCTGATTAGATTTGGCAGTGATGCTGTGCTTCGAGGTTACGTATGGATCGTGTTCTGGGGCCGAGCGCCTATAGGCGGAAGCACAGCTTCTTCAGTCCGGCCTTGTTGAACTGCATCCTTGGCAATTCAGCCTGTAGCTGCATGAAAGGGCGATTAGCAAGCCACCCCTTTATATCTTTATAAACTAGCAGGTTGTTCTGCTGGTGCGCTATTATATTGCAATAATCATCGCAATATCGATACCTGCCAAGCTGGATAGGCCGCATTGCATTCTAGGAACTTCCAGCTCCAATGGCATGGTGCTCATTAGCGTTTAGAAGATAAAAAAACTCTCTTAGCTTACCTTCGCTTGGCCATTGTTGCATATTCTACCAGTGGGTAATGCTTGATTAAGAGAGCTTAAAAAACCTAAACAAAGTGATTTTAAAGAAAAACCTGAGTTTACAAAATGGCCGTCCAAACGGGACTTATACTCAGAGACGCCGATTTAACAAACGCCACGATTATCAGGTGACAGTATAACATACTTACCGACCAGTATTAAGAGTCCTATATGATTATAACATTCCATATGTCACTTGAGATTGTTATTTATACTACCGTTATTTCATTTTCTGGTTTTAGAACATTAAAAACCGTAAACAATCTTATATTTTATTTGTATTTAGTCATTAACGCTCCATTAATCGTCTTTATGGTTGGCGACGGGTGGTCAATAGTAAAAAAATACCTCATGCGCGAGTCATTTTTAAGGTGTCTGCAAGGATTCGCATTTTTCATCTTTGCTGTAAATTATACCCTCGTTGATTTTAGTTTAAGCTCGCAAAGACTAGTAAAACTTTCATACTTGAAGTTAGTTATCTTTAGATAAGAAGTATTGTTTCAGTTGACTTATTTTTGGAGTGTCATAGATTACCCGAGAACATAATATTAAGAACATCAACACAGTGCTTCTATAAAAAACGTTGTAAATTTTACCAGCACAAAGACTTACACACAAAAACACAATAACCACAAGCTCTTGATAAAATTTAGAAACAGAAACTAGAGTTTCCTGAAAACTGTGACAACAAATTCAGTGAGTATGTAGGGCACACGGGCCAAGTCTTGAAAAGTCGAAAAAAAAAGAGCACGCAAGAGCCACTTTTGATCGGCAATCCCAACTTGCCAAGCATGTACGGGACACAAGTCATGACATCGATTTTAGTTTCACGAGAACTTTAGAACTGTGGTCCCCGTGGGATAAACGTCTTTTTTTTAGAATTAAGGCATTCCGTTAAAGAGAACTCTTTTAATAGAATGTTTTCACGCACTCCCTAAAGAGGCCAAAGACAAAAAAAGAAGCGGCCATGTTGGTGTTCAAACAAGAGAAATCATCACAATTCTTCTGTTCAAGTTACACTGACATAACCTCTGTGATTTCAGGCAAAAATCCTCTATAAACATATTAATTTCCCATCATTTATTTTAATCTCAAGAACACGTAACACATATTTTTTCTCACACCTTTTTCCGCCATTTTGACTTTTAATTAGCTTTATTTACCTATACATTTTTATCCACCTCGCTTTATCTTTTGTAAAAAGGTCGCCAGCTAAAGTAATATAAACGTCTTAAGTTTTAAAAATATATTAATGAATGTCAACAAAATCATTTTACACTTTTATTATTATAATTATGCCTGATTACAACAAGATTTTTATATTCATCCTAAGCTTAGCTTCATCCAGTGCTGAGGGGCACTTCTCTTTGAACGATGAATGTTATTGGCCTAATTTTACAAATACACCTTTCCCCGGATGCTGAGTATTAATTCAGTTTCAACATTTCCATACAATTGGCTAGTCCGGTTGAGAGAAAGTTGAATCGAGCCTGGATGACCAGGATTGTAGCGGTTTTGGAACTGAACAGGAACTTCTTGCTACGCATTATAGGAATCAGTTTTGAAATCGACTACACAATCGAATTTATGGCTGGCTTTATGCCTCGGCAGTTGAAGCTTTATTAGGTTTTTTTGACATATCAAAAAAGAAATTATTTGGTTTTCTAGCTGTTGAGTTTGGGAGCAAGGGGACGTGTTTGAGGGTGTGAAAATTTAGTTGTTTGGTCCGGTGGGTTGCTCGAGTATCCTTCTTCTTAAGGCAAAAGAACAAGTCCCAACATTGTTGTAAATCGTCTAAAAGAACGTTGCATTCTGATACAGTTATCCTGCAATGCGCGTGCGTGGATATGTGCAAAAGGCCAACATTGTTGTGAGTACCATGCAAACGGGCCCAACATGTTGCCGCTACGCTTCGCTGGTCACAGAACAATAGAAATGTTCGGACTTGTACGCGAAAGTTTGACCGGTTTCAAACTATACGCAACAACATCCAACAAGTGACAACATGCCATGCAAACGGACGCAATATGTTGGCTCCAACCATGTTGCGCGTTCTTGACCAACAATGTCGTGTCCATTGGCATGGGGTTTCAGTGGTGCGGGCAGAGCTCAATGAAAAATAGACAAAATCACCTGAAATCGCTATCATGTACCAGAGAAGAGTAGCAACATAGGAAACACGACAGTAAAGCTTTATTAATTACAGATTTCATTACAGATTTTAGTCTAAATTCCCATACAGAGTCTTAAGGAACCACTAGTACTATAATACACTCAAACAGAGTTTGGGCCTCCCGTGTCTTTATCAGCATTTCAAGAACACAGTGCAATCTCGTACCTCGAGTGGACGAGCTGTTTCCCGACCGCTGGTCAAGGGGAACGAAGGCGCTGGGTACGAGGATGGAACACAGTATTTTTAAGTACAAACACATACGCACGCACAGTAGCGCCAGCAACCATGCAGTTTTACCTTTTAAGGTAAGCCTTTTGGCCAAACAAATATACACAATATGCTGGTTGCTAAGGTTTTTTGTGTCATTAATTATAAATTATTTTGCAATTATTATTATATGCTAGAAAAACGGTAAACGGTAAACTTTAATAGCAGAGAAGGAGAAAGACCTCTCTTAAAACACATGAATTGTAAAAATAGTTTTTGATAAAGTAATTGCAAAAAATGTGACAATGCGATAATGAAATGCAACTCAAACAAAACTTGAAAGATTCTAGGTCAGAGGTACATTTTACATCGGGCAAGAAATCAGACATGAAACTATGAAACGCTTACTGTAAAGAAGGTTTGAGTAGCACCAACATTAAGAAAATAATGACGAGTTCTGTCTCGTTGCTTTGTTTTAGCAATGCAGTTTGATTGGTTCGTATGTACCAGACGTTTGACCAATCACTGGCGAGAAAGTTTTGAACGTGTGCCTTTCAGCGCGAAATTTTCCCGCCAGTTTGTAAGGAGTAAGGTTTAATGGTGACATAGATCGTGCCTTGCGTTGCATTTTCATTTGTTCAACTACTACTACTAGTTGTTGATAAATGGGTTAAGTGACAACGAGCACAAAATACAGTCAACTCTCATCTTGTGAACACCTCGCTATTATGACTCTATTATGGACAGAAAATGGTCCCGACGAGAAAGTAATACAAAACAAAGAGGATGTTTTAGAAAAGTGTACATTAGCTTGGCTGCAGAAGGTATAAAGGATGCTGAGATCTGTCAGTGAGCAATTATCACTCAAACGCAAGATGTTTTCTACTTTGACCTTATTTTACGCTCCCAAAAACTTATACTGTGATTGTCTCACACGTATTTCCTATTGTTACATTATATTACCTTACAATCGAGAATTTTTCAGCCTGCACTCGAAACGCACACAAATACATCGGCTCCAGGGGCGTAGCATCCTATACGCATATACACACATGCGTACTTGAAGTGGCCTAAATATTTTGAAATTTTTAGCAATTGTTTCTATTTTTAACATTTTACTATCCTGTTTCATCGTTAGCATTATTGCACACACACAAGGAAAAAGAACTCAATGTTGAGAGTGTCAGTGTCCTCGACCAGTTTGGACAGCAGAAGAAAGACGCCTTGCTCTTTGCATATAAATTATTACTGTACTATAAAACGAAAAGCGTTGCTGAGCGCCTGCTTGAGGATCCACTGACCAAAACAATGTTTTGTTTGCGCCAAGTTTGCTCAAAATAAGCCGGCAAGACGCTTTGTTCGTTGCTTGTATTCATACAGTTATTTCTAACAAGATATAAAGAAGAAGGCAGTATTTTTTGCTCAGTTCACTTAGGTTTCTAGATCATATGTACTTATGCGTACTTCAAAAAAGGATCACACTAGGGTCTTTCCCTCGGCTGGCTCGTTGGCATTAATTCAACAAATTAATTTTTAAACTTAAAAACATTTAAGAACAGCTAAATGTCATTTAATAGGCTCTGTTTGTTTAATCAACCATTGTCTCTCTTTTGCCTTCCCTTGCTTGAGGAGTTCAGCACCGACAATCAGCCTTGCATTTAGATGGTATTTGTTTAACCACTCAATCTGGTTGATGGAAAGCAATGAACATAAATTTAGTTAATGACAAATTGCCTTCCACTTTCTAAATCTGCAGTTCAAGAAACGTTTATAGATAAAACTTTATTACTGTACTTCTAAAACACGAAATGTCTTTGATATATGTTAAACCGAATTATAAGCAAATTATTTATTAAACGTTGTGAAAGCACAAAAACATACAAAACTATTTATTTTCACAAGGTTGTATAGGGCCCAATGTCGCCGCGTTCAATGGCATAATTAGGTGGCATTAATGGCAATTTTTGCAAGAAAAATGTTTAAAAAAATTGCGCGTAGACAGGCAATATTAGGCGACAATTGGTATAAAAACACTATCATACAATGAAATATCTACACCTCTCCTTAAGTGTTATATTCTCTGATAGTGATCTATTAAATGGGCATAAAAACACTGTTTAACAATTATCGCCGAAGGCGACGTGATTATCGGCGAATAGTCACCGAGACGAATCACGGAGCCTGGGGTGACTAATTGTTTTAGCAATTTTACAAATTGTTTTAGGAAATAAGACACATTTAAAACGAGGAAAAAAAATGTTTCAAGCGAAAGCGCGCCGGCATTCATTTTGGATAATCGCGGGCGCGATTTTGTATAGTCACCTGGAGGTGACTATCGTGTGATAGTCTGAGTTTGTCGACCAATCAGCGCACGCGATTTTGTATAGTCACCTGTGTAATTTTACTAAATTTATATATTTATACCCATGAGGATGCCATCACGGTCATACTTTGACGTGCGCGAGCACTGTTTTACTGGGAGAGTAAATGAGTCTACGGATTCACGAATTTAGCCAAAAAGTCGGTTCGACTTTCGGATTTTAACGAAAGTTTTAGTGGATTTGTGGATCCAAAAAAGGATTTGCCAAAAATGAATTGCAGGTTTCGCATTCAAAGCGTTATTCTAGCGGATTTACTCGCAAAAAGTTATCCGGATCGGCGGATTTTACATGAGTTTTGCGCGGATGACGGATGTGATCTCTCCTTTTCATTCCCCTCCTCTGTTTTGGAACAGCAGCCATCGAGAATTTCATCCTGTTATTTGAACAACAGATGGTGTAGGAGTAAGACTGCTCCGTGGAACAAGAACATCAGATTCTATTTGTTTGTATATAAATGTAAGATGAGCGAAGCTAAATAAACTAATCTAAACTTGACAACGTAATCAATGGAAAAAGTAAGAAAAAAGCGGGCGTTCGTAACTAATTTTCAATGATGAGCACTGATTCGAGCACTCTATCGAAAATATGCGAGCACTGCTAAATTTTGTGCGTGAGGCGAGCATTTAAACAAGGACCACGTTTTGCGATACTTCGAAAATTCCAGCCACTTTTTGCTACCCCTATTTTTGATGAAGGTTACTAGAAATTTTTTAGAAGCACAATTTTGAAAAACGAGGCCCAAATTGAACTGAAACTTAAATGAACAGCCCAACAACAATCGAGACTCGAATTCCAGTACAAGTAATTTTCCCAATTTTTGCAAAAAAAAAAAACTTTGCAAAAACCACAGCACACAGCCAATCTGCAAAGTTTTCTGTACAGAACAACTTTGCACGTCCTTTCTGGCCGCTAAATGTATACGTCATATTCTACTCCGCCTCCATTACTGAACGCCAGTAAAAGCAATCTCAAACGACGTTATTTAAGTAAGCGTCGCGAATTTCGAAAGAACATGTGTGAAAAATTCAGGTATAACGCAAGAAAATGTTAAGAACTGAGACCCAAAGTAAAATTTACTTTTTCTCAAAAGAGCGCATCCCTCTTTCATTTGTCCTGTGATCATCAAATGTTTTTACCATTCAGTTGAGGAAGTGCGCGACACGTGACATTGGGGTACGCTATGAAGGATAATTTAGGAACATGCTCCGGCGGTAAATATGTTGCGTTAATGCATGTCTTCTGCAAACAGTATTTCTGTTTCAATATATGTTACAAATGCAGACATTTCACCCCCCACCCCTGTCAAAATGCTATTGAAAGCATATTGTTATCCCTGCAGTACAGCAGAATTACATGTGACACCCTGGGTTAAAACAGAATTAAAATATTGAATAAAACTTTACTCTGCATATTTCATTTAAGAAATAAAGAATGTTCTCGGTGTCTTCACAGCCTGATGAAAACCGAGGCGAACGTTTAGGAGAATTTGAGAGCAGATCGCAGTAAAAAACCCGGGATGCAGTCGAGGTTTTTCTTCTGTATTTGTTATATATTAACAGAAGTGAAAAACAAATTCCGCAAAATATTGCGTTGTGACGTCATAAATGTTCCTTGAATTCCTTGATCCTTTAATTTTTGATAAATATCAGACGTTCGTGCAACTTAAACGATATAAAGCACATTCTGATGGTTTATATGTCAACATTCTATCCCAACTTTCAGTTATGCGATATCGCTCATTGGTCACTCACAGCACCACAATCAATTAGAACTTAAGGTTTGTGCCAAGTTTCATTGAAAACATTTTATTAACAACAAATTTATAGTTTGGGGGCATACTTTTTGCATTTTACGATGTCAGTATAGGATAAATGTGCTTAATGAAGCCGGAAGATAGACAGCCAAAATCTCGTGTGCTTTAAACATTTTTAACCAGTGAACGTTTTATCATTAATATTCTATGATTGGCAGTTTGATGACCGATTCCATCAGCCTGTGTGTGCGGTGAAAACTTTACCGTAGACCACGCGATGATTTGCAAACGGGGCAGCTTTAATTGTCATCCAGCGTCATAATGAGTTAAGAGATCTTGAAGCTGACCTCTTGAGTATAGTATGTAGCGATGTGGAGGCTGAACCAATTCTGCAAGACATCTCCGGCGAACAGCTCAACAGAGGATCTAACAAAGCTAAAGACGCAAGACTGTCCAGACATTCACGCGTGCGGCTTCTGGGAACCCCAAAGCTCGGCATTCTTCAATGTGAGGACGTGCCACCCTAATGCCGAGTCTTACAAGGACCAGGAGATACAGCAGATCGACCGCATCCACGAAAATGACAAGAAGCGGTTATACTCAAGGAGAGTGCTGGATGTCGAGCAGGGCTCATTCACGCCACTTGTATTCACAACAACTGGAGGGATGGGGAGGGAATGCCAGAGATATCACTGCCGACTGGCCGAGTTGATAGGCGCCAAGAAAGGAGGGCAATACGTACAAACAATTTCATGGATCCGAGCGAGAATATCCTTCGCATTCCTTCGATCAGCCCTTGTATGTCTAAAAGGAACGAGAGTCAAGCAACGGACACCACTCGATTTTAATAACTATGACATACAGAGTGTCCAACCTATGGACCATAATAAATCGGGACAAGCAACGAGCGCCGAAGGCGCGAGTTTCTAGGGGGATCTGTGGGCATGCTCCCCCAGAAAATTTTGAAAATTGGAAACCTAAAAACACCATTTTCAGCACTCTCAACCCGAAATATGTGACAAAATGGCACTGAAAGTTGGTGACGTTTTTCCTCTTACTTTTTACCTATAAACGTGGTTATCAGGTAATAGTACCTATACCCCCGAAAGTGACCTTCCTTTAACCGAGTGCTGAGCACAACGGTGGTATAATATAAATGAATAAAAGTATGTAAAGTACATCAGCTGCATATGTTACGGTTCTCGTTCTTCTCAATCTCTGTAATTTAACCATCGTATTAATAGGGATTCAATACACGCAGATCTGACAGAGTGGAGTTGAACGGAAACTTCTTGAACATTGTGGCAACAAACTTAACATAAAAGATTCGCACGTGTTCAAAGAACCGTTTAACTTCCAGCGTCATACCATCTTCAAGTAAACTTTCAGCCAAACTTCTCGCTTCTTCCCCAACCTCTACTGTGTTATCTTCAAGCGGGTTACTTTCCAGAGGTGTGCTAGTTATGTCAGTGGGGTTGATTGAATCTGCATCGATGAAACAGCACAAGACACGTTTAGTCAGCTTTCTCATATCAGCGTGCAGTAGATGGATGGTTGTGTAGTTTGTGGCTTGGAAAGCGGTATTGAAGGCGTTGACTGTAGGCAGTACAAACTTCAAGAACAGCAAGTACAACTTTGTCTCGTCGTTCAGCTGTTCCTTGATGTTACGCACCCGACCACGTTTCTCGCTCTCAGGATGGCTTTGGAAGTATGAAACTAAAGCTGGCCAAAGCTCTACAACTCTTTCTACAACTCGCAGAAGGCTGAGCTACCTCGTCTTCCACATGTGCCAAAATCTTCTGGTACGTCACGTTGACAAAGTCGCAGAACTCCTTCAGCTGCTCCTTTCGCTTGACACTCAGGTAAAAGTGGGTGTTGATGTCAATCATGGGTGAGTCAACATTAACGTACAGGCACTTTACTGCCGCCTTGACAGCCAGATTCTCCAGGTAACAGATGCAGCCTAAATCAATCAGGTTAGGTTGTTTCTCCTTTAAGTGGCGCACGACACCATTGCACTGGCCCTTCATTGTATTACAAGTGTCACTGTTAAAACAGATTAGCTTGTCGTAACTTAGACCCCGGGACTCAAGGCTCTCGCTGACCTTGGCAAATATTGCAGCAGCCGTTCCGTCGTTTGCTGTCGGGAGATCGAGGAATCTGGTGACGGCTTTCATCAACTTGGTGTCAAAAAAACGCAGCAATATCACCAAGTCCTTCGCTTCTACACCACGATCGTTAGACCCGTCGATCAACAGGCTAAAATAGACTGAGGGAGTCGTCGAACTGAGAGCTGCAACAAGCTTCTCGTGGTAATACTTTCCATTGCCATATCTGGACAGCACGGAAGTTTTGGTGCTAGAACACTGAAAACCTTGTGCCACATCATTCTTCGGAAACATGCTTTTAATGAGTTTTGTAAAATGATCCCCAATGCGAAACGGCAAATTGTGCTCAGCCACAAACTGCACAAATTTTGTCTCAGCCTGCATAATCTTCTCTTGCAAATCTAATTCTTTTTGTCTTGCTCTTCTTGCTTCGTCACTATCACTGAAGCCAAAATTTAGTAGAGAACCTGATGATTTACTAGCAGACATGCTTTGATTATGTTTCTGAGTTGCAAAATGCTTTAACACATCGTTCCTGCCGCCATGAACTACAGAAAACTTGCCCAAACAAACTGTGCAAGTTGTGAAATCCTCTCCCTCACGACCTGTCAGGCACGAACCAGAATATTTCTTTTCTCTCCCATTAAACTTTGCCGTAAATACTTCATTCTTCCATTTGGATCGGAATGAACACTCGCATTTCCTTTTCTTACTCTTAGAAAGGTCAATGGATGCCATTTCACAAGACAAATTCAACTGTGTTCAGTAACTTCTCCAGTAATCCACGATCAGGACTGTATTTCCAATATTTTATTCTGACGCTCTCGACAATTCTTTACAATCAATCTCTACAAGTTACAACTTTCTACGGTATATATATATATAAGCTACAATTAAGGCATTTTCATCAAAGTATTCGGAATGACTTGCAGAATACAATCATCTATCTATTTAGTTATCGAACGCCCTGTGTAGGAGCTTTCCTGTACGCAAACTAGAGAATACAATTTCTTATCACGTCCCAAAGGTCACATATTTGCTTTGGCTTAATTAACTCTTCCGGTGTTTACACAGCACAAGTAATTTTAAAATAGGGCTATTACATTTCAATCGTGACGATAGTTCGTGTTCTAAATTTATCATTATCATCATGTTTCTTAGCAACAGCACAATAATATCACCTAAGGGCACGAAATTCTCAGTTGGATAAATTCAATCTACTATGTTTCCGTGTTAAAACTCTTTTTACAATAATGTTAAACTACATAATAATAACGAACTTAATAAAAACACCGAGGCTAAGACAATTAAAAAATTGTAATACAGTATATTTATTAAATGAAGCTCCGTTGCTTTTCAAAATTGGGTCATTTTCCGTCCCGACTGACGTCGAGTCGGGATTCAGGATTCTCAGTCAAAATCGGGACTGTCCCGCCTAAATCGGGACGGTTGGACACTCTGTGATAAATCGCCCAACCTTGTTGAGACTGATTTGAGCTGTAATTTTGGGATTAGCACATTTTCTACTTGGAGAATCTGAACAGTACTTTATACAGGGCCTCTGATATTGTGCGATGGTGCGATCCCGCATAATTGGTCAAAAATCGCATCCGATCGCATAATTTGCAAATTTCCGCACAATCGCGCATAATTCTTACAAATAACATAATATGA
>JAOCPT020545818.1:0-11248 GCA_026546935.2 Palythoa grandiflora | reverse complement strand
TGTGAATTGTGCGGTATTGTGCGGGTTTGACCAAATTGTGCGGTCCCGCACCCGCGCACCCTGTCAGAAGCCCTGTTTTTAACAGCTTTTTTGTGTTCACCCTCCCTTGTTGCAAACTGCCTTTTTGTTTTGTCAATGTTTTATCTTTCGAATCACTTGTATTTTTTTTTTCTAATTAAGATTTATGTTTCTTAGTTACGTGAAATGTTACCTTTACCGCTCAAAGGCAGCTGATTTTGCATTGCGTTATGCAAAAGTCTACGCAATGCCGTTTTAAACAAGAACAAAATCAAAACAACAAGTAAAAAGGAAATCACGATGCATGTGCTTAGCTGTAAAGATACATCAGGAAAGATAAGATTTTGATGCTGCGATGTTTCCTTTTGTCAGTGCTTGTATATCACTCCATGATCTCATTTGGTCTGATACGTTAGATCTTGTAGCTGAATGGGTAGCTGAAGAATTGATAAACAGAATATATAGAGTCCCACCCTGGTACGCAAGATCCCCTAAAGATGCACAAAGTTGTCTTAAGTTGCAAAAGGACGTGGCAGTTTTTGTTCTGTTTCTTTTTAAGTGGCACAAAGTTGCCTTATATCGCACAAAGTTACTTTAAGTTGCACAAAGTTACATTAAATCGCACAAAGTTGCCTTAAGTTGCACAACGTTGCCTTATATCACACAAAGTTGCCTTAAATCGCACAAAGTTGCCTTAAGTCGCACAAAGTTGCCTAAATCGCATAAAGTTGTCCTAAATCGCATGAAGTTGCCTTAAGTTGCACAACGTTGCCTTAAATGGCACAAAGTTGTCTTATATCCTACAAAGTTGCCTTATATCGCACAAAGTTGCCTTAAATCGCACAGAGCTGCCTTAAATCGCACAAAGTTGCCTTAAGTTGCTCAACGTTGCCTTATATTGCACAAAGCTGCCTTAAATCGCACAAAGTTGCCTTAAGTCGCACAAAGTTGCCTTAAATCGCATAAAGTTGCCTTAAGTTGCACAACGTTGCCTTATATGGCACAAAGTTGACTTATATCGCACAAAGTTGCCTAAGTCACACAAAGTTGCCTAAGTCACACAAAGTTACCTTTAAATCGCACAAAGTTGCCTTAAGTCGCTCAAAGTCCTGTTTCTTCTTAAGTGACCTGAAGTTGCTTTAGGTTAAGGCGACTTTTGAAGTATATTCGCGGAAATAAGTACTTTGTTATAACTCATGTCGAGTTATCCATTCTCTTTAGGAAAAGACATTACGGATAAAAGTGCTAAAGAAAATTCATAAAGAATTAATAATGTACTGAAGGTTCCGGTGAATAACAAAACGCTCGGAATTTAATTTACTTATATCGGTAACGATGCTTTGGTTTATACTTGTTTTTGTTATGAGCTAAGTGGCGAGAAGGAAATGGATGCAGTTTTGAGCTGAATTACAATCTTATTTATGAGAAACTTTTAATAAAAACGTGCCACTGAAAAAGGCCAAAAATTTAAGAACATGCTAAGAACATACCCAAGGCTTTGTAAAGGTGAACAATATATTTTTGATACTGCTAAAAATTACGGAAATAATTAGCTTGTTTGTCAGAGCAAGATCACCAATGTCAGTTCTGTACTATTTACAGGTCACTTTTTTGCATATAATATAATAAAGAAACGGACATTTACACACAGATACTCTAGATAGAGGATTTTATTGATAAAAAGTTGATAATCAGTCCACTTTGCGATTTAAATTAGTTGAGGGTTACTGATAATTAAGAATGAATAATTTTTACTCCGTTCTGAATTTGTTATGCGGTATATTTTTACTGAATATGGGATTTTCCCCATGTTCTTAAAGTAGTTGCTTTAAAACTTGACAGTCTATTTTTTTCTAAAAGCTCTGGTATGTATCAGTAGATTGTTGTCTATGGAAAATCTACTGTTATAGTTATGGATATATATGGTACTTCGGATTAGCTGAGAGGATTTTTTTACCTACTTAATTTTGTGCACAAAAGAAAAAAAATATGTAATTGTTTTGCTTAGTTTTTAGTTTTTGATTCTGAAAATTGTTGAAAGAAAATAAAAACCGCGATACCAGCGTTTTTGTTTGAGAACACTTGAGACTAAAATATTGAAACTATAGGTAAATCTTTTTATGATTTTTAGTACTTACATTCTGCTTCATTAGAGTACAACTTTATTTGGAGAAACTGAAAGAATCAAATTAAAAAAGGAATTAAGCTTAAAACCTGAGAAAGGCAACGAAATTGAGGTGACCAAAGTAAGGTTATATACATCAGTTTCAAAGGCGGATATCGGTGTCCAAGAACACAAAACAAGTACCTTTTCACATTCTTTGCAAAGTTTTCAATATTCAAAAACGCACATTGAACACATCGATCTCATTTTTTTCAGAAGAGGTATATTTTGAAAAGCTTTTTTAGTATTTAGAACTATATATCGATTAGAAGGCACGTAGGCCTAAGGCTACTGAACACTTTGAGCGGCGTTTCTAGTTTTCATGCGTTATCACGCTTGATATTTATGACTCACCATAAACCTATATATCACTGGAGAGCTTATAAAATTCTCTAAATGAATATTCAAATTAATTGATTTATTTGTTATCGTAAGGACGAAGTGACGCTCCACTTTCGATTTCAATGTTTGCCGTCATGAAGTCAACAGTAGTTCGGATCTTAACTTCCGTTAGTGTTTGTCACCTTTTTTTAACTTCGTCAAAATGTGCCAATCAAAAAACATGTCGGCGATTTTTGTTTGTGAAAGCCGGTCATTTTTTATGTTTTTTTTTTTTTCAAATTCGCCGACACGGTTTTGTTCTTGAAGTATTTCTCTTAGTATAGTTGTACCACATTTGGTGGCAAAATAACGAAAATTCAGTGAGCATTGATATTTTTTTACAACCCTCATTTTTGTAAGAACTGGAACCGAGAAAACAGCGTTTGAACAATGATTCGTGTAGTTTCCAGACTGCTCGTAAAAAAATTCATTTTGCAATAACTTGCGTACGAAATTAGCTATCAGTGGAAAAAAAAATATTTAAAAGATCTTTTTCAATAAAACAACATAATTTACTTTTTCAGTTTTCATTTTTTTTTCACAATTGAACCTGTTCAGTAACTTTAATGAAGCAAACAATGTAAACAAAGATTTCAAGATTCGCCTATTTAGAGTGATTCTGGTGGTCCTAAAATTCCTAAAAATCTATTATTATTTTTGTGTCCCCTAAAAATCCAACTTTTGTGGCAATTTTCGAGTTTTGATTTACCTAAAAATTACTTTTTTTTTCCTATGTGTGATTATGGTTTAGATTGGCTGGTGTCATTGAAATTGCTTAATTGATGTGGATGTCTGCATCAGGAGTTTATCTGTAGACTGATTCTAAAGGTGATCCTTTTTTGAATTGCTATTTATCCCTAAAGGTCTCTTTTTCAGAGAAAAAGTTCCTAATTTTCTCGCTAAATTTTGTTACAGGCTGGTAAGAAAGCCAGTATTTAAGAACCCCAGCCCAAAAATTAGACTTTTTGTAAAGAAAAAAGTGTAAGCAAAATTAAGTTGATGGATCTGTTCTACTTCGCGCTCAGCTTAAACCAAGGTTCCTCAAATAAGGCTCGTAGGGGTCATGGAAAACTTGGGAAGTCCTTAATTTTTAGAATTTCATTTTCCAGGCTTGGAAAGTCATGGAATTTCGATTAGAGTCATGGAAAATCATGGAAAATTGGCACAATTTAGGTAGGAATGAACAAAAATAACATAGAGAAGAAAAACCTCGTTCATTTGCACAAATATCTAAAAATAACAGCTGTTCGCTTCCTTCATCATTGCTAAAGTGCCAGGGAAAGAGTAATGGCAGGTTATTCTGATGTACTTTGGCAAAAATAATTAATGAACATCGAAAGGTTATCCATATTGTTAAAGATCATGGACGCGCATGGCAGTTCAGAACTTTTAAAGTGTACGAACCCTCTGATAAGCACAACCTCAAGATGTCATAAATACTAAAAGCAAATGTTTCAGATGTTAGTACTAGAACTTCACTACATTGTTTCTTTAGCTTTTGTAGTATCATCAGTTGTAGTTTCTGAGAACAAGATGAATTTTCTATTCTAGATTTACCCGGTTCCTCAGCATATTAGTACGTTACATTTGCATTTTGGTAAATGTAATGAAGCATACTTTAATGGAGCATCGGCTCTCATTGGCAAGAACCTAATACAGCATCGATTAAAAATACTGTTTTTGATGGCGAAATTATATTTAATGTTAATTACTTACCATGTACTAAATCTGTGAATCATATATAGCGGAAGAATCGTTAGAGCGTTCTGGTTACCTATAACTAGATTTCAAAGCCTTTCGATAATTTTAAAATTACATCCTTCTGACCGCTTTGATCGGTAACAATCAGCGATGATTTGAGACACTAAAACATTAAAAACATAGAAACAATCACACATTGTGCTGACACGTTCGGAGTTTTCACTTCGCCAGGTGAAAACGTTTAGCAACACTAGCAGCAAAACTCAAAATAAGAATTCAGATCTGGTTAAACTTTTTGAAGAGATTTACCGGTTGACGAAAAATAATCGGAGTTTCAAAAACATTTGAATTTAAAGTTTGAAAATTAGAAGTAGTTGTTGGGATCTTTGGATGTTCATAGTTCGTCCTCGAAGTTTATCACTTATAATTTATACAATCTCTCTTGAAAGCATAGCTGAATTTACCTTCGATGTGAATCGGTTCCCAAAGTGGGAAGAGAACTGGCGCGTGTCATGTCATTGCGATTATCCTAGATTTTATTCTCTGGAAGGAGATTGGAAATATGGGAATAAGCAGGATCTAATCACCGCAAACGTTTATTATTGTATGAGAGCTTGCGATCGTTGGGAAAACGGACCTTTCTGTAAAATTTTGCTGCAGAAAGAAACATTAAAGCCGATTATACTTATTCAGACAATAACCAAGATTGTATATAACTGAAGTCTGAGCAAACTGGTTAAAACAAACATTGGGAAAGATCCTAGTAAAGGTCTTGTATACCTTAAAATAAGATAAAAACTCAGCTCAGTTTGTCGTGAAAATGACGTCTTAAATCCAACAGAACTTGAATTCACTGACCAAAAACTGTTATATATTTTTTTCTAAAAATATTTGAATGTTTGTACCATAGGTGTCCTTGTGATGATGCATGTGTCAGTAAAAAGAGGATTGCCATCATACTAATTTTGTAACTTGTGGTTCATAATAATGCCGGTCTACTTTAAAGAGTTATTACAATCTTAAAATTATTTAGCTTAAATGAAAGAAGTAATTGTAACTTAAAAACACAATGACTTAAATTTGAGTTTTCTGATATACATTACCTTTTTCAGTTGATTCTGACATTGATTCTGTTCTGCGCTCAGTGAGACAAATTATATACGGTACTATATGGTTGGAGCTCAGTTCTTAACGTTAAATATTCATAAGGACGGGTTTAATAATCCTTCCAATTTTGGTTGCCTCTGAAACGACGATTTCCGTGATAATAGGCCACTTCCGAATTACATACCACTGCTCACAAACAAAAACATCAAGCCGAGGCTAACTACATTTCATACATCTGCTGTACTTTTTAGCACTTTCCGTCGACTAGTGTTTTTGTTTGCCGGCAGTGGAGCGAGTCGTTCTTATTTGTTTATCACCATTAACTTAAATACATGCACTCTGTATTTGTAAAAACCTTTAATTTCTGGGATGAGGCTGAATGTTTATATAAATGTTTACGATTTTAGTCTCGAATGTTCTTAAAACTGTCAAAATCTTAATTGTTAGTGTCTTGTTATTTTCCATTCGAGAGGTTTTAGAATTCCTGGGAAAATTTCATATTCCGTGAGACACTTGTTAAACCGGCATATTATATGGTATATGCTTATATAATATCATCCACGATTTTCAGAAGTACAACAATGCAGCATTTTTAAGTTCGGTGTTACGTAGTTCAGCTGTGCGTGCGTTTTTCATAAATTTAATGTTAGTGTATCACATATTAGAATGTAAACATATTACAGATCCTGACCTGATACATGATATTTTTTATGTATCTGCTTTGCAAAGTATAAGCACCCCAGGCCCTTAAACTCAATGTGTAAAATATATTGCAGTGGCGTTTCTAGGGGGAGTGGGAGGGGGAGATTTTAATGACGTTGATTTGTCAAGTGTAAAATATGTTGCAGTAGGTGATCTAGGAGATTGGAAGAAGGGAGCACTGGGAACAGGTGCCCTCCATTTTTCGAGTCAGAGTTTTATTTTTACATTTAGTGGTTGGTAAAATGAAGAGCTTGTGAGAAAGTTTAGAAGAAAATGTAGAAGTTTTGTTTCACGTGGAGAGAGTTGTTTCAAAACATTCCCTGGGGAATAAACCCCCTTCTCTCTCCCCACCATAGGTGCTGAGATAATTTTATTCAGCCGTTTTTTTCCCTCCCCCTTTTCAAATCTCTAGAACTGCCCACGTAATAGTTCAAGCATGTCACGTCAGCACATATATGAAAGCCCTTTGTTTTGATTGTTATTAGTAATAGACATGGTTCATTGGAATAGTTGTGAAACCTGAACAAGGTAATCTGAAATTTTTATTTGTTGCCAAGCTTAAGAAATTAAGGAAAAATAAATGGTTTTGGTAAATACGAAACAGCAAATCCAGATACTGCTACTATTAAACCGAATCTAAAAGAATCGCAAGTGACAGCTCTTATTACACTCTGTGATTACCGTGTAACAGTCTGTATCTTATTTTACAATCCATTATTTCAGTGTAATGTCATACCTATATTGCTCTTATCAAAACCTAGTAGAAATCTGGGTACTAGTTTACCGCGCGGGGACTGGGTGGTAAACTTGTGCCCAGGTTTACACTCGTTTTTAATAAAGGAAATTGGAGTGCAAGGTCCCCTGCATCAAACACGCTTGTTGCAAATTATGATAATCAGTTTTTATGGATATCGTCTTAAGCTGCTAGTTTCATTTTTAGTTTCCCCATTTTCAAGTAACTGTTGTAAATTATTATGTAATGTTTTGATGGAATTCGATACTGATAAACCCTTGACCGGAGGGATTAATCAAGTATTGTCCTGTAAGTGTTGCACCCTCTATTTAACTGCTGATCATTGCAGCTATCAGGGCACTTGTCATTCTACGGGGTGCGAATTAGGATTTTTTTTCTAACTTGCCCAGTTGAATTGATTTAACCAGCCAAGGATAGATTTCGGCCGGCCAACAATGGAATTGACAGCCCAATCCATAAACCATTGTGATTTACATTTTCATGCCTGGACATATAAAGGTGCATCTGGAATTGTCAGTCAGTAATAGTTTTATTTCTATTTGTTCATTTTCTTCAAACTGCAATCATTCTTAAAACTCGAGATAAACACGTGGAATGTTTACACCAGTGTACCAAGGGCTGGTAATGATAAGTTATGGTAATAGGTCTGAGTGGAGTCAAATTCGGTCTGTTATTATTACGCGTGATTAACAAAATTGGATGAGCGCGAATCCAATTTGTTTTATCACAAGTAATGATAACAGACAGAATTGGACGAACACGAAGTCTTATTACCAATTTATTATAATGAATACAATTTCTGAAAACTAAACTGAAAGACAAAATCTTTGCAGATAAAAACACATTTTGCTAATTTTCATAACATTTGCAATGGTAATGGCATGGTTCCCACTACTCCTGGAATTCCTGGAAAACTCCTGGAATTTTGAAATTTTCTTCCAGGGCCCTGGAAAAAGAGATCATTTCCCTGTACTCCTGGAATTTTGTGGAAAAATTTTCAACAGTTTTATAAACAAACCAAAATATACCAGTTGCTATTATTGGTGGCAGAAATTGATATTGAAATTACTTGATATCGTTTTGTTTTTGCCGAGAGAGAATTTGGGTCCTGGAAAAATATATTTTCTACCCTGGAAAACTCCTGGAAAACTTCTAAAGTTTTGTTTGTCAGTGAGAACCATGTCATGGGGAATCGGCTTGCATCGGGTTTCACTGGGGATTAATTTTAGCCAGACACCTGACTATAAGTTACACCTGAACAAATTCCCATAGTAATTATTGAGATCTAATTGGGTATGCAGCTACCTACAGGTGTTTACTGAGCTCTACTACATGACTGGCTTTGTGAATCTCGGTTTCCCTGTATGCAAGCTTTTTAGCTTGGGAACTGTCATGGCTTATTCTTTTATTCTTCTTGATGTATCCATGGAGATTCCCCACGGCAGGTAATTTCACTTGGGAATTATCGATTACACTTACATCTAAAAGTTTTTTGCCCACAGGGAAAAAAGCTTAGTGTAACCACAGCTGCTATTTCAGCAACCTAGGCTGGGTTAGTTCTTCAAAAGTGGGTTGACTTTAACCCTGATTTAAGCTGAGATTCAAAGAGCACTTTTTTTCACCAAGGAAATATTTACCCAGGATATAAATTACTAACAGTTCATATTATAATTAATTTTTATAAGAAAACAAAGTGTTAACCACAGAATTGCAGCCCAAATTAATCGAAAAGGTTTTAACAATTTCAGCCCCAGGCAACTTATCAACATCTAACTTCTCCTCACATAACTAAAACAAGATAATATAACTAGTAATGAGAAATAAGGAATTGATCAAGTGGAACAAGTTATGGAAATTGAAAAGCGAAATTCTCCCGAATTGGTCATGTAGAAAGTATAGAACTCAATGGGAAAATTTACCAACCTGTCATTTGTCATATTTGGGGCCCAGAGGCTGGGTTAAACAGATATTAGATGCTTGTGTTAAAATTGTAATCCTAGGTAAGGGAAAATCGATTTTTGATTAATTGGGCCCAGCAATGGTTTCCCAGTATAAGTTGGGTTATTTACATATTGATTTGTTTGCCAAGATTATTGGTAACAGTTGAAACATTCATCTTTACACTAGATTAGTCCTAATGTTGAAAAGGTGTCGACTGATCTTCAGCAGCTCTGGGCCATGACTGAAGAGCTAAAGGCAGCTGCATCAGATGTTGCCATGGGAAGGTTTGATGTATGTATTTGCTGAGCAATCCATCATTCAATATTAAAATAATTTATTTTATTTAACATTCAGTAACATAATAACTCGTCAGATGATTATTTGAGGAAAAAAAACAGAAATAATTATTATTTTCAAAATGAAAATGATGTATTAGCAAATAATGACAGAGTTCTCAGTACAAATTTGAACAGGTGGCCGAAAATTATATTTGTCAACAGGTGGCGATAATCTATTTTAACATGCACATTTTTGAAGTCAAAGAGAAATTTTAAAGCCATCATGTACTGGCCGCTACCTTCTGAACAGCTGCCATTATTTTGCCAGCTTCTACTGAGAATCTTGAATGGTTCCAACCAGACAAAGGTTGCAGACAGTGAAATTCTAACTGTAAATATATGGTGCATGCACCAATATATTTTTATCAACACAAATTAAATATTCTTAAACAAAGCCGGCAGAGTAGGGAGGAGAAAATAAAATGGGGGAAAGAATGGGTGGGGGGAAAGGTGGGTACCAATTCTCTGGTTATGTAATGTTTTTAAAGCCAGACATATATGTCTAGGATGTCTATTTTCAAAAAATAAAGGTTGCTTGCTCCACAGCTCTAGCTGAGGGTTTTATGCAAGTTCTCGGCTGTTTGCAAATACACATTGTTTCACTTTTGCGGCCTTAATGAACTTGATTCAATCCTCTGTTTTACCTTTTCTTTACTAGTTAGTATTCGCTAAAAGCTTATTTTTTTAACTTTCTAAATTAGTGCTGTTCACATCCAACAAGATTTACACTAAAAAATTAGCATTGCTGTCGAAAAACATATAATATTATCCGTAGCCACCAAAACTTAATATTCAAAATTACCTCCAAAATACGCAAATTGGCATTTCAGACAGCGTGTCTCTGGACACTCCTAGATCTCGTTCCTTTGGTGCTCGCTAATATCTTCTGGTAGCTCCCTCCCCAATCAACTTAAGCTTCTGCAATCCCTGTAATAAATCAAATTCTTGCCAACCTTTGATTTTTTCTTTGGCAGGTTAATGGCTGCTATGACATCAACTTGCTGTCATATACCTAGTTGGACAAATCACCATTCCTATGTAAATGCAGTACTTACAAGCTTCAAAAATAATATTATCTGAATTTATATCATTAGCAGTTTTTTCTACAATTTAGTGCTTTACATATTCTAAATTATATTCTGTAAGTAATTTTTATTTATTTATGTGTATACTATTTATTTTGCTGTGGCACAATTTATTCTGTTCATTCATTTGTTAACACAGCAGGTGACATATTCCCAATAAACTTCAAAAAATGCTAAAAGTCTGTTAAATTCGAAAACTTGTCTAGGAGAAAACATGCCTAAAGATTTCAATTTAGTACTAAGTAGTAATTTAGTAATAAGGGATTACTTATTGTTGCAAAAATCCCCTGGGTAACTAACAAAATAATGGATTGTGTTGTGTATTAGTCCAAGTTAGAGTAGCCCAGAGAAAGACTGAACTGTGTTGTGTGATCGTCCAGGTTAGAGTTGTCCAGAGAAAAATTGAACAGTGTTGTGTGATCGTCGGACAATTTACAGTAGAGTGGTCCAGGGAAGGACTGAACTGTGTTGTGTGATCATCCAAGTTAGAGTAGTCTAGAGAAGGACTGAACTGTGTATTATGATCGTCCAAGTTAGAGTAGTCCAGACGAGGACTGAACTGTGTTGTGTGATCATGGGGGTAGTTTGTGAGGAAAATTTTAAAACATGGACCTATTAAAATGCATTTTCCAGAAGATATATTATACTATTTTGACTGAACACAGACATTTATATCTGTTTTTTTGTATCACAATTCATGTAAACAATACCACTTTCAGACTCAAACGACATAAGTTTGAAGGAATGTTACTTAGTTTCAATTTGATTGAGTTTTTCTACCAAAGTAGGTGATAAGTTGTGCCAGAGTAGCTGGCGAGTTTTTTCACCTGCCTGCTGTTCTTGAAACCCACATATGGTAATGGATCATAATAAGAGACTTTTGATAGAGCTACAAATTACAGGCTTTGTTTTCAGGCAATAATGGATCACTTTGCATTTTCACCACCTTAATAACAGTTCGTGAGCTTTTTATTGATCCTAATTTCAACAAATCACTAATAAAACCCAGTTCAAAATTTCCTGAATTCTTATCTGAAATATTTTGTGACACTTTTAC
>JAOCPT020545776.1:0-11248 GCA_026546935.2 Palythoa grandiflora | reverse complement strand
TAGGTTATAGGATTAGTGTATTGTATCTTATCAACTGTAAAAACTTCTTCAGTCCAATTAGGTGTATAACCCTTATCGAACACATTTCGTTTATACTTACTTATCCTAACCTTATCACCTATTTTGAATTTAGGCTTTTGTTTTGATGTTTCCATATCACCGTATAAATTGAAATATACTAATCCTTCATTCTTCTTTTTACTTGCTTCTATAGGAGTCATTTTAATGCTTGTATGTTTGGTGTTGTTATACTGCTTCAGAATCTTGGGTAGTATGTCTAAATATTGTGTGTTACCTTGAACAGTAAACTGCTTCCACATTTTAGTTTTAATTGTCCTATTCCATCTCTCAACTACTGAGGATTTCTCCTCATTCTCAGTAGAATACATATGTATATTATGCTTCTCTAATAGGTCTTTCACATGTTTATTATAATACTCTTTGCCCTTATCAGCCCATAAATACTGTGGTTTCCGACCTTCCTTGAATATTGATTTGAATGCTTCAGCAATTGTATCACCTTTTTTATCCTTTAATGGGATGATCCATCCATATTTACTAAACACATCAAGCACCATAAGTAGATATCTAAAACCCTTATTCCATTTGCTAAACTGTTGCATTTCCACAAGGTCAGAACACCATATCTCATCAATATGATTAACAATAACACGCCGTCGAAAAAACTTTCGTTTTATGGGTGTATGTAGTTCATCAGCTAGTTTTTCTTGCCAGTTTTCTTCTTTACCCGACGGCTTTTTCCGTTTTTTGACCTCCCCATACCCAATTTTGCTTTTGTTGTGATTGTATTCCTTGCTAAAGCATGCCCCCACTGGCGCTCCTTCCATGGAATAGCATCAAGAGATTTAACCATCTTTCGATCAGCTTCATTCTTACTTTTAACTTGACTATTTTTTGGTTTATTTCCACAAATAGTATAATCAACATCATGTTGCATACTAACAGCATCTGTTTTTCCAGTCGGTTTCTGGTATATCTCTATAATGTTTCCTTTATCATCATGTTTCAATTGCTTTTCCAGCGGATTTCCAGGACCGGTATAATTATGGCCGGGCATTACAAAACCTTTTTTTGGTGCTACTTTGAGAATCTGTTTATGGATATCAACACCAGAGCCGACTAGCTTAGATAAGCTTGCTAATGTATCTGATACACCTTTATCAATTAATGTATTTGCTTTATTCTTAACAAAGCCAGAGACTAGGTTTTTAGTGTTATTACTCTTCAAAAGATTACTAGCACTTTTCTTTGCAGCTCTGCCTAGGGTTTTCATCCCAACTTCGAATAAAGCATCGCCAATGTATCCACCTTGTTTGGTATCCTCTATAAATTTAGACTTTTTTGCACCACATTCTGAACAATTACCAACAATTCTTAGCTTATTATTCTTACTCCTTTCTATATGCTCATTTTTAGTTTCAGTAAACTTTTTCTGTCGTAGACAATATATTAGAGTCATTTTCGTATATAATATCGTTAGACAATTTCTCTCGCAAAATCACGAATGAACATCTCATTACACTGTGTTGGTCTTTGATTGAAATCTAATAATAGTTTAATTGGGTCCCTACCTCTATATCTTTCAACGATGTAATAGCATGCATAGTACCCACACATTATACTGTCAATATCCTGGATCTGCGATGAGTTATAATCAATTGGTTTATTACTCGTCTTCATATAAACAACACACTCTGCAGGGGGCACTAATCCAAATCAGTCGATGTACTCTATACTTTTAGAGTGTTTGTCATTGTAAATAGCTACCCAATGTGTTCCACCGCCTTTAAAATAGTCTTGTAGATTCACAATCATAGATTCACTATTGTTTATACGTTTTGGTAGCATATCCTTAGAATATGTACCTCGATAGTTCAATACTTTGTACTTCTTCAATATCTATGTTGCTCAATGGTTTTAATATCTTTCCCATGTTCCCACGAATGGTGGCGACCTTCTTAAGATCGTCCCGGGTAGTACTAATCCCTGTCCTTTTTTTTTACCTCTTCCTAAAACTGGTCTTGCTTGTCTTGGGGGTCTCGGGGGTCTTGATCTGATAGCAGGCATCCTAAGCCTAGACCCTGGGAGCACTACACCTCTACCACCCATAACACCACCAAGTAGTGATTGCAGCAGACTAGCTGCAAGACCACCAAGAAGAGCTCCTAGGAACCCCCCCTGTTTTGACAATTGGGTTTTAGACAGTTTTAAATCAAGGCCTGTGCCTTTTGATTTAGCGTTTTTTATCTTATTAATCTGTTGTTTTGTTAATCGCAATTTATCACGTCCTGTTAAATCATTAGTAGAAAGACGAATTGTAACGCCTGTCCTTTGCTTAACAGCTGTTGCTATTTTCTGTTTTTGTAATTGAGAGAGATTTAACGTTGTTTCAAAGTAGGTCATTTTGTATATAATATCGTTAGACAATATTATATACGATGTTTTATTGTATGATTAAAATACAGTAGAAAATGTTTACAATAATATGTTAAGCAATGGGACGTTCTTGAAAGGACTATTTTTGCCAAGAAGGAGGCCGGATCCTTTCTTCTTTGGTCTTCCTGTCCTGGTTTTCTTGCCTTTCCCCTGTACTTTTTTAGAAGCCAAACCGCTGATGGCTTCGGTGGCCCCGGTCAAAGCTAGGCTAGGTAAAACCTTCTTCAATAGTGTTGGAGCGACCAATTTACCTAAGTTAGTTTATAAATTTCTGCGGTTGCTCGATTCAATTCTTGCTCCCCTAGCTGTCTATCTAAAAGCTTCTTTTTTATAGCTTCGCGGTTTTTGAGAAACTCTTTGATAGTCTTTTTCCGATCTTCGACAGACTTAATAGTTGTGAATGACATTATATTAATTAGTTAGACAAATGTGTGTGTTTTTAGCATCAAATTTGGAAAATTTTAGTTGATTTATATTTGATTTATTTTTTCTCTATCTTTCTCTATCTTTTTGAAATCAAATATAAATCAACCATAAAACAACAAAAATTTTTTCTCTATCTTTTTTCAATAAAATTTTTTATTCTATATCTTTTTCTATCTTTTTGAAATCAAATCTAAATCAGCCATAAAACAACAAATTTTTTTTCTCTATCTCATATAAAAACCATCGAATTTTTTTCGATACATTTCTGGGAGATATTTGCTTGTTTTATCTACTATCATGAAACTATATGGTTCAGAAGTTGCCTCTCGATAAATTCGTCCAAACTCTTGCCGTCCAATGCCCTTAGACAGATCGTCAGATATGTGCCTAATATCCTTATTATCTAGATTGCCGAATAGGATAAAACACTTTGTATTTCTTCGAATATACTTATCTACATCATAATACGACTGTGATAAGTATATACAGTTGCATTTTTTATTTCTCGATAATGAAAAGTACTCTTTGATATTATTTATGTTTCTAGCATCTAGTTTTATATCATCGAAAATAATAACTTTATTCATTTCATCATCAAGCTCTTCGACTGGTTGTACGTCTTCTGGTGGTAATATTTCAAATATACTATCTACATCTTCATCAAATAATTCACTATACTCTTCAAGAAGCTGATATTTATCCTGATGTGGATTAATAGTGTATATCTTACAACTATCGTAGTTCATATACTGTAACAGTAAATTGAGTAATAAATTAGTTTTACCTTCGCCGGTAGAGCCAACGATCATATAATGACAATCTGGTAGTAGGAAGTGATGTTTGCTCGTCTTTTCATTTTGTTGTTCATCAAAATTTATGAATTCCATTTATATTATCTAGGTATATAATATAAATGAGCTATTCAATATTTGGAACGCTATATGGTTCAAATAATCTTCTTCAAGGGTTACGAGGACGAGCAGGGATAGGTATAAACTCACTTCTGATGGTAATTACGATATTGAAAATAAACGATTAACTAATATTGGTCAACCTGTTAATAATAAAGACTGTGTAACGAAGGAGTTTTTGGATCAAATCCCTGGGGTTTCTTTAACCCGGTCAATCCGTAATTCGGGAGGGCTCTTCGTTGAAGGTTACAGAATCGACGGTCTTGCTGATGTGCCGCAGTCTTATTCATCAGCAACTTCAATGAAGTATGTAAATGATGAAGATAATAAGGTTAAAGCTTATGTGAATTCAAAGGATCAGGCTATGAAGACATATGTTGATAGTGGAGATAGTTACCGATATATTAAGACATTGAATTCGTTTAAATTAGAAAGCCGTGATTTTGCTAATGCAGATGGTAGATTACAGTTATTCGATTTTGGCGCAAGTAGAGATTATACTAAGTACTATCACAATAGTAGGTCTCACGCAGTAATGTCACTATCAGCAAGCCCTTGTGAGTTACAAATTACGCTTAGAAACTTATTAAGCGGCAATCATTCAATACGGATAGAAGGTATTATTAATAGTGCCGATGATTTTTCAGCGTTTGATATGAGTGTGGATATTATTGGTAAATCAACAAATATTAGATCGGTTTCATCGTTTAAGGAGAAATTTGGCGAATACTCGATTGTGTTAAATGAGGAGTTTTCTTGTACTACTGCTATGGCTTCCCATGTTATAAATGTTACACTACAACATAGGCCGGCCAAGGAAATCGCTCTGTTTGTTTATGGGAGGCCTGGATCTGGTAAAGTCGATCCACTCCTTCTTGAGAATATTAATTACAAAGAATCGATAGAAAATACGGTAGTAGTCCCACGGATTCGGAGCTTTGAATCTGGAGATCGACGATATGAGATTATTGTTAAGACAAACTTTGATATTAGTACCCAACCAATTGAAAATCTGGTTAGTGATGGCTTGGAATACCAGTTTAAGGATAATTATACAGGAGATGGAAACAAATTTATAATGTTCTGTTTTCCTTGTCTGGTCTCTATAAAATTAATGAGCATTCATAAGAAGGTATCTAAGAATAATGGATTTTGGAGAGTTGAATATTATAACGAAGGTAGCGGCATATGGTCGAGTCTTACTCCAATACCATTCAACATGTTAAGCACTGTAACTCCAATAATATTATCAGATAATATCGGCCGACGCTATAAACTGGTTCATATGTCAGGCAATATTGATAAGACGGCTGTTATCCAGCCTATAAGACTACAATTACAGAATGCGATCTTTGTAATATAAATTTATCTAACTTATTGATATATGAGCGATCTTAATAACCATATTTCTTATATCAATGATAAATATCTGAATAAGAATACATTAAGATTTTTTAGAATCTGGCACTATAGAGGGCTGACTGGGGCTTATCAGTTCCCATCTCACCCCGCAAGCGGCGACAGTGAGGCCCCGATGTTTATTACTCCTAATAACACCTCAAAAATCAAATTTATCGGGTTCGTTTCCGACCGAGATGGCGGAGGCCTGACTACTTCGGATGGTTTAGAGTTTTACGTCCAATGTTCACGCTCAGATGGATCTAATACTTATCATGTTATACTACAGATGGATCTAAATAATTATAATAAAATGTCGATTATTGATGGTCAGGGCACGAAAGACTGTTGGGCTATAAATCATACAGTTGATATCAAAACGATACCCAATTATACTAATATAAGACTATTATTTGTTGGTGTTAAGCATTATAAAGGCAGTCCTAAAGGCAATGAGACTACTTTAGTTGTTGGTTTTGAACAAGAACCAGATTAATATTTTAAAATAATATATACTAAATATATGAACACAGAGAGAAAGGAAATCTTAAATTTCAACCACATATGTCCAAAGTTAAGCGAGGATGAGGTAAAAGCGTTAAAAAGCTTATATAGCTGCTATCATTGTAAAACTTGGTGTTTTAAGAAAGCGTACAATCATTATAAAAGAGTGAATATTAGTCTTAATATATCGTCGATCCTCCTCACAAGCACTGGAGTGGTTGTTGGATCGGTGACCCTGAACCCGGTAATATTGGGTACGATAACAGGATCTGGTGTTGTTCTCCAAGGATTTATTAAAATGAAAAAGTATGATCGGAAGATTGAAATGGCTAAATTCGCATTCACTAGTTATTAAAAGATTCTTAATAAGATCAGGGCATACCTTCGTGGCGAACAATATGAAATCAGTGATCTAATATTAGAAATGCAGCTATTAGACGATCAAGTAACGGATTTATGCCCGTTAATTGATAAATATAAACCAAATTATAATAAGATTTTCAAGACTGAGTAACTACTCTAGGCTTTTGTTCTCGGTTGTTTCTTATTAGGAAATACACATTTAGATATATATATCCATTTGTTGATAGTGCATATACTCTTCCATAATGTTTGATATTCTGTAAGAGTTCTTCTACTTATATATTTTACACATTTATTCATGTTTTGTTTATCATTTTTTAGCTGAAATATTTTATATAATAAATATTTGATTTGTGGGTATCTTTTTCTCTTGAGTTCCAATTGTGTTATGGCATTTTCACACTCTCTCAAATATTTCATAATGTATTGTTTATCATCATACGATTATTGAAAATCTGATAATATGCTTTCAATGTGATATTTACTGTGGTAAATTGATTTTCTTCTGATTTGATACATGTCTTCATAGAAATTAATATACTCATCCATAATTTATAACCGTGAACTTGACCGCAATTAAGGCAGACGATGATGCCTAAGACAGTAGTAAGATCTTTATTATCACAACATGTCTCATCTACTTTTTTAATAATTGTATTGATTTGTTGATCACAGAATGGGCACATCATTTCTCCATCATCAGCTAGCTCGTTGTGAATAATTTCATTGCAGTGCATTTTTATATTATTATATATTGGCATTTCTTTAAGTCCTTTTTGGTTTTGCATCCTCAAAATCGACTGCCTAAAACGACAGCCTAAAACAACAGGTTGAGCAACAGGTTAGAACGACAGGCTAAATCAACATTACATAACATGACCACGCCCAAAAATGATGACGTCATTATTTGGCAGCCATATTGGATTTTATTTGATTGACAGGTCACGTGATTCAATTGGTAGCCATCTTGGATTTGATTGACAGGTCACGTGATTAACAGGTTAATTTGATGACGTCATTATTTGGCAACCATCTTGGATTTTATTTGATTGACAGGCTTTGGAATCCTGGGGCTTACGATTTGAGGACAAAATAGCAAAAATGTCCTCGTACCCCCAACTACTATACTACTCGGGTGGCCCCTAGGCCTTTCTCGATTATGCTAGCATTTTTTTCGGCATTTTTTGGGAAAACGAGCTTTTTTTTTCGCTTTTTCTTGAAAAAGAATTGCTAGCATTTTTTGTCATTTTTCATGACTGTGATCCAGATTTCAGCACTTAGAAGGATAAATAATCCTAATATTTTACAATTTTGATTGTTTTCTGTCTGTTTTGACTGTTTGTGCGTTGTGTTACTTGTGTTACACCAACGGAAAAAAAGGAAGGTTAGCGGGTAACTCTTTCTCTTGCTCAGCCAAGATGTCTTCGGCCACGAACTTGCAAGATAGACCAGTTCCATCATCTATAGCAAGAGATCGATCACTACAGTCCACCTCCGGTAAATACAAGCGAGGAGGAAATAGCGACACTGTGAAAGTGCCGTTACACGATAGAGTATGACAGTTCCCTGATGAAAACTTATTGTTAGAGAAGGAAAGCTGTTTTGCAATGCTTGTAGACAGATCCTGTCGACAAAGAAAAGTGTTCAGAAAATGCGCGTCTCATCTAAAAAGCACCAAGACGGGAAACAAAAGATGAAAAGATCCAAACTAAGGGAGAAAGCTCTAGGTCAAAAGATAGCACTTTGCCTGTGGAAGAATGTGCTTATCGACTCGAAGTTGTCACCGAGTTTTTGAAGGCGGGTATTCCAATTGCTAAAATAGACATGCTACGGTCTCTTTTAGAGAAAAAAGGTTATCGACTTACTGGAAGTTCGAATCTAGGATAGTATGTTTCCATGGCTTTGAAACAGGAAATCGAACAGATCCAGCAATATAATTAAAGATGCCAGGACAAGTTGGCTTGACAAGGGACTTGAGAAGCCACTTCCTCGTTGGACTACGGCGGTAAAGCAAGTTCTACTCATACAGTCTTCTTCTGTAGTCGCAGAAAGGGTGTTTTCAATCCTGAAAGCCTCATTCAATGAGCAGCAAGATTGTGCTCTCGTCGATCACATTCAAGCCAGTGTGATGGCACAATACAACAAGCGATAAGCGCTCGCAACTTCTTATACAGTATACTGAAACGTAAACGTTTTATATGAGTTTTAAGTTGAACAGAATCGTGCTAGTCTAGGTTGTCTGTATCCAGCGCATGGTAGTTCTTCACATATGACTGTTTAGTGGCTGTTGGCAGGAAAAGTTTTAATTCTGACCCCACGTTTTATAAACAAACAATTATTAAGTATCACCTGTTGTTGATATGAGCATATAATGTAGGAGTTTGTACGTTTTGATTGAAATAAAACAAAGCATTTTTTGGAATTCGAGTGGCATTTTTTAAAGAAATCAGTCATTATTTTAGCATTTTTTTGGCTTTATGCGACAATTTCTAGTAGCATTAAATGCCAGTTTTACTAGCATAATCGAGAAAGGCCTATTCATGAGTATATGATTTTATTATTTAACCTGTTTAAAATTGGCCTTTTTCTGAAAGGCAAAAACATTTCTGCTGTACTGTACTATTTATGTATAACATTTTAAGTTTCTACATATCGCTTTTATTTCCAAAAATCATTTGCCAAACTGTCGATTTTTCCCACGTTTTTCCCCTAAGAAACTGACAGACTGACGTTTCTCGTGGAACAAATCGATATGTGCAGCTTCCCTAACCATAACCCCTAACCCTATGCGCCACGCGTACCATAATGTACCATATATGAAGGACCTACCCAAACGGAACAGAGTACTGATGACCGGTACTTGAGTAACTTCTCTTTTCTTCTCAGTTATAGAACAAAACAAAGGGAAACATTTTTCCAACAAGCAAATACAACAAACTGTGTTATTGTGAGAAGGTAACAAGACCACTACTAAAGGAATAGTCCAGTCTAGAAAAAACATTTCAATATCATTACATCTGTTTGATTCTCAAATATGAAAGGCTTCCACTTGCTTGAAACTTTTCACGTTTTCCTTGTTGCGGGGAGTGGGCTAGGGATGTATACTAGTTGTGATGCGAATAAGCTCTTTATTACTGTAATTTTTCCTAAAAGAGTCAACCTTCAATGTAACCAGTCATAATTTCCTTTTAAGCCTGACAACATACCAAAGCGATCCAAGGCTTCAAGTGCAGCAATAAAAGCTTCTCTAGATCCATTTAAGAAAATGGTTGTGTCATCTGCGTAATGATTGATCTTAAACTCGGTGGATTCAATAATGATTCCGTTTTCTTGCTTGACTTTCCTTATATTGTTCCTAATATCTCTGCTGATAAAATAAATAGATACGGGGACAGGGGACAGCTCGTCTTACTCCCATAGTTAAAGGGCCTATGAAACCAGCCGTAATTTTGAACTGAACTTCTTATGTTGCTATAAATGAGTTTAACCCATTTTGTTAGAGAAGCGCCAAAACTAAAATGTAACAGAGATTTTTTAATGAAATACCATTCCAAACTGTCAAAAGCTTTTTCGAAGTCTATAGAAAGTGGTAAGCCTGGTACATTGTCTTCGTCAGTAAAATGATTGTTTCTTTTTATTGTACGAATATATTTTCTCCAATAAAACATCTTTTAAAGAAGCCTGTTTGATCGCTCTTAATTACATATAGTAAAACGTTTGATGTAGCAAAAATTTTGTAATCACAGTTTAAAAGTGTGAATGGTCTCCGATTTTTAATAGAGATAAAGTTTAAAGGAATAAGACACAGTATACCACTTTTTGGGAGATGGAAAAATTTTTTTTTTCATATGCACATTTTATGGCTTTTAGTAAAAGCGTTGCATTGATATATCTTATCAAGAGAATTTTTAAAATTCACTTGGGAAACTATCTGGCCCAGGCGATTTTCCAGATTTCATTGTTTTTAGATTTTTTATAGCTTTAAAGATAACCACACAATAATGTAAACCGCTTACGTCGAAGTTAAAGCTATGGTTGACGAAAGTTTGAAAAACTAAAATATATTGGATAAAAAAATCAACGCGTCGTTTATGATTTAACAAAGTACTATATTTCGGCTAGCCAAACTAGCCTTCTTCAGGTGTGAAATTCAAATTGTTTTTAGGGCATTTAAACATTCGTCAGTAGTCAACGTGCCTTCACATGTTTCTTTTTATTTTTCACTTAGTTAGACACTATTTTCCGTTGCAAAGAATACTTCTGTTTGTGATCTAATAATTGCAGGCACTTCTTGATGCTGCATCGAAAATCTGTGAAAAGATAGCCCTCTACCAGTTTATCAATTGTTATTTACAACCACCTCTCTACTGAAACCATGAACATCTTTATAAAGGAAGCAAGTAAACGAGTTTAGAATTTTTTTTATTTCTATTTTACAAGGGATAAACAGTAACTAACAACTATGCAAGGACCTCGCCCGGGGCTTGGTTGTTAAATGTGATTAACTTTAACTCGGGTTAAGCCGAAATTCAAATAACATTTTCTTCAGCAAGGGAATATTTACCCTACTTCATTTGCATTAGATTCGGCACATGTGAAGTTCGACGTTTAACCCGGGCCTTAACTGAATTTTAACTCTGTGCTAGTGTTTATCAGCTTTTGAACAACAGGGCACTGGAATATAAATTTGAAAAACCAAGTTAACTGTCTAAGAGATGTGTTCCCTAAGCACCGGCCCTAGCCAGGGTGTTATGACAGAGCGGAAAGCCTCCAGTTTGTCTATAAAATTGCCTTTAACTAAAACATTTTTAAACACAAAATTCTTATCCACTCAACTAGTTAACAGTTGATCATTTTATTATCCCTTAGACGTAGCCAAGCCATTGTATGAATCCTTCGAAGTCAAAGTTGACTTGCGCAGAACTAACGCAGGATAAAAAAGGCTTATATAATCTAGTTGAGCAACTGTAAAAAAACCAATTTACATTAACTTCTATTTATACCTAGATGGAAATCAAATGCCTTAAAAAGTACTTACTATCGAAAAACTGAAAACTACGTTATAGATCTTGTTCCGCAAACTTCAAGCAAAGCAAATTATAGTTAAGTCCAGCTTCAATCCCAGGGCTTCCCCCCACCTCCTCACTTCCTCCCACCACCACATAGGGAAAAGCCCTGGGAACGAGGTT
>JAOCPT020545676.1:0-11248 GCA_026546935.2 Palythoa grandiflora | reverse complement strand
CCGTGCGCGACCACAAGCAACTTCACTAATGTCATCTGCAGATGTAAGATCATTTCTCTCTTTAACATATGATTTTAGTGCAAACTTAAGGGTTGCATAGTGGCTGTCTAGCTCTGTTTTGCCCTTTTGTGGCTCAAAATTGTTGTATTGCTTTAGTTCAATATTAGAAAGGTTCTTTAGTTTTGATAACCAGAGTAGTAGAGAAGTGTTTTTGTAGTGTGGGCCATTGTCAGACCAGATCTTCATACTAATAGTAGCAGGGTGAAGTATTTTGAAATTCTTGCAGCTTTCTTCAATACAGCTTGCAGGAAAGAACCAATTTTTGCCGTCATCCTCAGAATAGTAGTCATGTATTTCAGTTATTAATGGACCATCTACAGATTCTTTAAATAAAAACATGGCTCCATGCAATGAAACCCCTTTCTTCCCAAACCAATCTTTTTGTGGCTCATACAGTTTCCTAAATAACAGTTTCATCATATAGTCTACAACTAGAATTGTTTGTCCTGGCTGAATGTTTGCAATGTCTTCCTGAAACTGACGTCGTTGGTAAACTGACCAAACAATATGAGAGAAATATTGGGAAAGATTTTCTTTGATTTCATCTAGTTTTTCCTTTTGTTCTACTTTTACATTGTTGCTAAATGTTGCTTAATCTATGGCAATTTCAAGGTCGCAAAAAATATCCCATCTTTCATTACAGCTAGAGCAGGAACTTTTGTGTTGGCTACACATAGGATTACAAGATAAGTACCAGTTCATGCAATGTGTAGCACATTCACTGTGTTGTTGCAGATGTTTGGGGAAGTCTGCAATAAGATACCCCTTGAAATGCCTTCCTTTTTTAAAACAAAAAATATCTCTAACAGTTAAAAATACAGGCAATTTTTGTATGCTTTGATCAGAAAAATAGCAAGGAATGCACATGGGAACTTTATCCAAGTTATTTTTTTAATCTGCTGATGATGATTCACAATCATTGTTTTCATGCAATACTTTGAGTCACCAAAAAAAATTGTTTCAAGTTCAAAAGTGTAAATACAACACGCTTTACTGCTATGAAAGATAAGTTGGGTGAAGTAAAGTATTATGTTTTGTTTTGTTTATAAGTCTGTAGCTAGGAACACAGCTTTTTTGTTAGGCCATAATAAAATATATTTCTTTCCAAAAATATTTTATTTTTACTTTTAAAATATGTATGAAAAGAATTGGGTAGTAGTCTTATCTAGTTAAAATGTATTTGTGTATTGTATATATATCATTATAAATTACCTGTTGGCATTTTTGTGGTTGGTTTCTTTCTGTTATTTTTTGTAACAGTAGCTTCGCACTTCCTCGTGAAATTTCATCAAAATTTTGTATTAAATTATGTGAACAAGTTGCTTGAAGTTGTTCTGCCTTTTAATAATTTTTTCTTTTGTTCTTTCTGATGCTTCCTGATAGGGGGTAGGGGGTCTCCAACTTTGGGAAGTTCACTGGGCTGGCAAGAATCCTTATTTTTAAACATAACAAAAATTTCTGCAGAGGCCCTGTGAAGCTTTAGGTAGCAACTGGCACAGCACTTGCTGGTTTGGGCTGCAAGCCCATACTTCAGGTTGAGATGCAGTTTTGCAGCTGGAGCAAGCTCAGAAACCCGAGTTGGAAGATGTTTGAGAATCCTCTGCTTTTTTTGTGGGGTGCTGCAACCGTTTACAGCACACTTTGGTTCAATCCTCCACCTGCATCTTGAGCAAATCCTGCTCCAGTCAGTGGGAGTGCTGCACAACTTGCATTGTTTTTCCTCCACAATAATTGGTAAAAAATGACAAAATATAATAATTTTATGCTTTAATTTATTTTTATTTTTTTTGTTTTTAAACTTTTTTTGATGAAATTTTAATAGAAAATGAAGATAATGTTAAACTAATTATTCAAAAGAGAGCCAAATGCAAAAATAAAAAATGCCAAAACTGGAATTCCAAACTGTGGCTAACACTACACAAAAAGTCGGCCAATTGAAAAATAAATTGCAAAAACTATACAAATTTTAAAACTATTGAACAGTATATAACAATTTAATGAGACGGCAAGCTAGAACGCTGTTTCAAGTTCGAGCTGGCGGATATGTTTTTTTAAACCCAAAAACGCGTCCGTAACATAGAAACAAAATTTTCCCGCCGATAGTGTATGAGCGTTGATGCTATTCCCCTATTTTCCCGCGCTTACAAAAACAACCCAACACAACGTTCAAGATAAAGCCATTTTCAAACAAGACAACATAAATACAATTTCAATAACGTAGTTTATTTATCCATAGAACGAAAATAAATCTTTATAGAAACAAATTGATAAAGATTTTGTTGCGTGGACAACAAAATCAAGTTTGAGCTGACTTTAATTCAAAGCAAAGTGAATTATCCAGTGGCTCAAATTTTTTAGTCGGACGAACTCTACATCAATTCTTTTACGTTTTTAAAGAACACGCTTGGGCAATAAAGAGGCAAATTTTGAAAGTTGTAAGATTCAAACACCTACCAATTAGTTGCTAGTTCGGTAAATACTTGCTGCGTGGCGATCATCTTTCACGCCTTTCATGAGTCAAGTTCGAAAGTTTACTGTAACTAAATCGCCTCTTAGCCACTTGAGAAACGATGTTGTGGTAACTGCGTAGTAATACGCAAAAGAACTAGTCAAATGCCAAAATAATACTGTTAACGCAAGTAACACAGAAGTTCACTTCACTCACTCGATCGAACTTTCCGGTTCGGCCCCTCGTACAATAATGAAAGTTTGACAAAGCCAGAATTATTTAACTTGAACTGACATGAAAAAATCTAAACAGAATTAAGAGCCCTCAAACAAAGTCATTACGACATTTTTCCATCCATGCATGTATAAAATAAAAGAGTAACACACTTTTATCAATGAATAGAGAAAGCATCTACATGTGCCTGGACAATTAAATCTATGCAAAAACAATGATAATTTTAAAAGATTGTACTACGAAATAGTACACTAAGGTCCTAATAAAAATACCTCACAAACCCTTACATTTGAAAGTTTCTGTTTTTAATAAAGAGCATCTTTGGGCACTTGTCAAAAACAAATAATTTTGCATTATAATACAATTCATAAATTAGAAATAATGATCATAATAACAATAAGATGGACAGCAATGAAATAATAACAAGTTTATTTAAGTGTCAACATCCTTAGCTAAAGTATAATCTAATTGGAGAAAGTGTCAAATCATAAAAATTAAAACTAAAACTAACGATAATACCAATAACGAAAACACAAAAATGTAGAAAACTAAGTCTTATCCCAGTTCAATAAAATAATATTGTTTTAATTTCAAAGAGTGGTCATACCAGACACAATCATCGAGATGAAGGAGATAAATTCCCAGTAGTACCTGATTTTACTGAAAACAGGCAACTGAAATACTTAACGTCGGAGTTGTCTAAGAGGAGAACACATGACGATCAAGCAGCTGTTTATATCCACTACATGACGGGCTGTAAATTTAACACAAAGTATGACCCCAATAATATTAAGGTTTGATGACAATGATACCAGATCTCTTACAAAGTTGGCTGTTAATACACGAGATCAAACAACAGGAGATGTTCCTCGGTATATGAATATTACTTTCTGTCTGAATATTTTATAGATGAACTATACAAAGCAATATGATAATCAACTTCCACAACAACATTGCAACATAAAAAAATTTCTTGCCATCTAAACAGTATTAAAACTGTGGCTTTACCCAGGTGTGTATACTATATTCTAATCAGAGGGAACAAATCTTAATTTGATTATTTTATCTAAAGAGTATATTTAGTTTTTCGAAATTCTTAATTCTTATAGAAGAGCAATGTTTTTTTTGAGTAAGTAAACAAAACCATCTTCAAGTTGAACTAGTTTTATACACAACCCTGTTAATATATGAAATGCATAAAATTTAGTAAAATATGAACATCAACTTTCTGGCCATTGCTCGAAATTTTAAAACCTTTTGTTCCATAATGGTTGAAGTATCTGTTGATAGCGGTTAATGCAACTCTGCTACGTAGCACAAACGTTTTGCGCCAAAGCAAATTATCATTCTGTGATTATGTTTATTTAATTACCACAATTTAAACTACTTGCAAATTTTCTGCAGAGAAAGAAAGGCTTGCTATTGTAGCTTTCACAACTAGGCACATTATACACCCCTAAACAGTTTTGCATTATGATTTGTTACAGATTATTGTCAAACTTAATTGTGCCATTGAGCAAAAGTTTCAGTAAACGACTCAGCAGGCCAAAGAAATAGGTATATGAATTGTTCTTATATTGAAACAGTAGTTTCTAGTCATTTTTGTGTGGGCTAGGTTAACTAGCTAGCACTATTGTTATCGAAATGAGTACTTCCGTAACTTTTGCTGTAACAATAGGTTCCTGTCAAAATCGGCCACACATGACATAAAGCAGATCATCTGCAGGAACAGACCAATCATCGGCCGAATTTTACAAAGAACACCAATCACAGACGACGAAAAGTTGACACCCTTTCAGTTCGACTCGCAGTCTGTGTTTTCCCGTCATTATACTCAAGTCCTTCGACGTTGTTGCATCTTCCATTTCTGAGTTGTGCTTGGCTCGGTGAGTATATTTTATCACCGTTTTCAAAGATTTCAGAGTTTAATGGAAGATGTGTGTTTTGTCACTGCTTTCAAAACTTGCAGAAATTAAACAGAAGATTCAGCTTTATAGTTGACCAAGTGCAAATGTCACAAACAATTTCCATTGCTTTTCAATCCAATATTCTAGTTCATTTAAACCCCACGTTGGCGTGGTCTCCTTGGATTTCCATTTGGATCTAACTTCATTTCGAATTCGACTGGGATCGTTGTGTCATTTTCGGTGAGTTGCTGAATATTTTTAGTTAGATTAATTTGTGTATTTTATCACTGTTTTCAAAGCTTGGAGGGTTTAAACGGAAGATGTGTATTTTATCACTGCTTTCAAAGTTTTCAGAAATTAAACAGAAGAGCTTTGGGTTTAGAACAAATGTATCATAGCTTCAGCTTAGTTGACCACGTGCAAATGTCAGCACTTCGAAAGAAAACATGAGTTTTATTGTTATTTTGAAACAATCTGATAAATATCTGATCAATTACGGTTCACAAATAATTTCCATTGCTTTTCAATTAAATATTTTAGTTCATTTTAACCCCAGGTTGGCGCAGTCTCCTTGGATTTGGATCTATCTTCACGACTGGGATCGTTCTGTCTTTTATGATGAGTTGCTGAATATTTTTAGATTAGCTTGTACATATTTACTGCTTTCAAAGCTTGTATAGAGGGAACGGACGAAGAGGTTTGGGTAAATTTCTAATATTCGTTGATGGCTTGAGCTTAGTTGACCACGTGCCCATGTCGACCAATGTCACACGTGGAAGAAACGACAATTTTATTCTGCGTTTCTTGAAACAAACATTTAATCAATTGTATGGCTTTTTTCAATTGGTTTTATTGCGTCTCAGTACCAACATATTAGCTAATGCACGTGGCCTTGGCTTACAGTGAACTTAACAGTGGATTTGGATCTTGCGTCTTTCTCAGTGAGTCTCTTTATATTTAGATGAAATAATGTGTATTTTATATCGCTGCTTTCAAAGCTTACTTAGATCGAATGGAAGAAAAACTGTTGGTTATTTAGTTTTACTTTGGGATTGGACGATAAACAATATTGACCTCCGCATACACATATGTCAGTATTAATCATTATAAGTTTTTCTTGAGACGACAAACATTTCAATTGCCTTTCAAAAATGAGTCCCATTGCCTATTGTGGGCTTTACGGCTTTAGGATACAATTCAGCCCAAATCATTTCTGTTGCGATACCCGTTGTGGACCGAATGAACCAATTTACTGTCGTGACAGTTTTCAATACCATTTGCATCAACTTCCTATCATAAATGAATTCCAGATTCAATCGTTCCTTATACAACTTTTGGATAAAATACCGCCGAAGCGATTTCTATCTCCATTTCCGTTGTGGCAACAAATTATCATTCAATCTGTCTGTGATAACAGTGTTAGATATTATTTTTGGAATAGTTTGCAGCTTTAACTCTCTCTGATTCGTAAGACATCTTTGATAGAGTGATGAATAGTTGATGTTATAATGGTTTATATGCACGCCGGGCACGCGTGCGCCTGAATTTGCTCATTCGATCGTGTTGATCCTTAGTATTGGACGGGTGATAATCTTGGGGGACTGGAAGTGAATTTGCGATCAGAAAACGGCTCGCCTTTCAGGGCTTGGTGTGTTCAGCGGTTACCTGATACAAACAAAAGGAAGGCCGGAAAATATGCATTTTTCTTTTACCTTCACTTTGATACTTCGCTTAAAAACTTGAACTAAAAAGCGTTGTAATTTAGTCAAAATGTGAATTTGACCATTTTCGACAAAGTAAGAATTTTGAAGCCTGTTTTAATTTTTTATTTGGAAACAATTTTGTTTTAAAGAACAAAGATTTGAAGAAATGAAGCTCTGAAGAAAATCACCTTCTTTTTGATTTTTTAGTTTGAGCTTTATTTCGCGCCATTTAAAGGTGCGAAATTTTCGTTTTTAACACAAAGAAACGCTTTAACGTGGGAAAGTTTATGAAAGAGACTAAGGCAAAGAAGGCAAAGATAATTATGGAGAAAGAGAAGATCAAGGAATTAAACGAGCAGATGAGAAATGTCGAAGAAGACTTGAAGAAGAGAAAGGAAAGTGTGGAGGCGGGGAAAAAGAAGGTTTGAGCTAAAGAAGAACAGCCGAGCTGTTTGAATACGAAGGTAAACTACCAACCAGACATTTGTCTGGCGTGTTTCAAGTTCTGTTGTCTGTAGTAAAGTCACATCGTTTCCCTGTGGGCTAACGTTTATCACGCCCACAAGTCTGAGGAGATTATGATTAGGAGTGAAGGAGTTTAGTGGTGGGGTGATGAGCAAGAAGATGTATAGGAAGAAGTACAGAGATATAAGCATATAAGCCTATTAACAATAGCAGCAACAGGAAGACAGTGCGTATAGCTGTTTCTAATATACCAGTCCCTAGGCTTGTGCCATACAATAAGCTAATGCCCTTTATCAAGTCCATACCTGTAGGTAAAATTTACAGTGTTCGTGAGAATCTTTGTTATGATATGCCTGAAGAGGAGAAGGTGGTGGTGTCTATCGATGTCTTGAAGAAACCTTGCTAACACTGGCACAATTTTATCTTTCAGAGAACAGTGGTCATGAGTTTATTTGGTTTGAGGACCCTTATACTTTTCATTTTACTTTAGGTGGAGATGGTGCACCCTTTGGCAAGGATGATTGTTCCTGTGCTTGGCTTATTGGATTTTTGGAAAAGGCATTCTAAGTAGCAATGAGAATTTTTTAATTTTTGGAGCAAACTGCAGTGAAAACAGTCTTCCCGTTCAACGCTACATTAGAATTTTAATGAATGACATCAGAGTGTTTTTTCTTTAAATCACAATGGCAGTCAAGTGAATATCAAGTTGGTGAATTACCAATGACATGAAAATGGTTGCTTTTTTTGTCTGGTGAGCTTTCAAATAGTTCAACATTTTTCTCTTCTTTTGCAGATGTCTCTCCCAAGAATGCTACAAAGCTGGATGGGACATTTGGAAAAGAACAGAAAAAGACTTGGAAGCCATGGAAGTACAGTTGGAGACTGGAGGTAGCCAAAAAGGTTGAAGCCCTGAAGAAAAAAGTGGCAAAGGGCAAGCTAGCCCCACAAATCAGCGTTCTAAAATAACTTCTTTCATTGCAAAAGAGAACAGCAGGCAAGAGTTTACACCGCTGATTGGTGAGCTGGTGGACAGGGTACATGTGGAACCATCTTAAAAATAATGCATGTGCTCTTGTCCACCGCCATCTTTTGTATCTTGTGATTCAAGTTTCTAACATTCCATCTTCGGTATCTTCTTTCTCACAGGTTAACTCTAGTTCTTCACTGTCAAAGTATATTAGTGCAATGAGGCAGAATGGCTTATCTCGTTTAGCAAAGCAGGTTGTGCGATGGTTTAACAACACCAGAAACAGTGACAAAACATTCGATTATTCACAGGAAAAGATTCAAGAGTTCTGTCACACAACTTTATGTACTTAATTGATGCGATTGAGCCATCTGTTGAGCAGGTCCGTTTGTATGTTATTATGTGTTATTTTCAGACATTAAGAAACTGTGTACCTCTTTTCAACCGTCCTGATATTTCAGATGAGCAAGTTACAAATAAGTGTAATGATAATTTACATATAATTTTGTGAATAACTTGAAAATTCTACAAGTGTTTTTTCCTTTTGGCTCTCATTTTTTTAGCATAATTTGAAATTAACGAAACAAAGAAATAAAGACAAAGTAAGCAAACACTGATACAAGAGAAAATATAAGTTTTATAAGTGTATTTAATGCTACTTTTCAAATCACAGTAATTTCATTCTAAAACAAAAAATAGAAAGATTATTTTTTGAATTTCTTTGTTCACTTTGTGTTGCTTGCGTTATAGTGCATAACTAAAGCATTTACCACGACCTTGTAAGTAGTGCATTTAATTGGTTAATATTGCTTCAGCTTGACTAGGGCTAAATTGTAATTGATCGCTTGGGCGAAATAATTGTTCATTTTTTTCATTATTTCAATACATTTACAGGTGTAAATGTTTATACTGCTCCCTCGAGTGCATCATAAAACCGGAAGTGTTGATGCTGCACGGACGTGGACAGGTGCAAAGAGTGTATAGTTGAAGTGGATAAAGATGGCCAGTGATAACTGCTCATCCTAGCAACGCAGTTTGTTGCCTGAACACTTGGGTCCTTTCCGCTGGGCCTGAAGACTACAGCCAAAAAAACATACAGCACAACAAAGACTGAAAACAATGCAGCAGTATATTGATTCTAACTCTTGAAATGTAGGACAGTGCTGAAAAAATCCAGGGGATCATTTTTGCTTACGCCCCATTAATTATTTCTATTTAATTGTTAGGAGGATATATGTCTTTATTAGCAACGAAATGGTATGTTTATTAGAGGTAGAATATAGTAATTATACATTCTGCTGGTATTAGAGCCAAGAAAGAGACAAAAATATGCAGCTACATGTATATATAATTATACACTATTTTATGCTCACCATCAGTTTGTATTTTAGGTTCATGCGATCTGTGGCTTATCGCCAGTTTGTGCAACTTGTGTATAAACGTCTTGGAGCCTCAAGGAGAGTTCCACTGCCAAACTGTGTATATAACAGTATACACGAAAGACATCTCCCAATGTGGGTAATGAGTACAAGGGCTATGAAGAGGAAGCAACGCAGGACTGAATTTTGTATTTGCCTTTTGTTTTGTTTTTGTTGAAAACGTAAAACATGCAACAGCAATCTGTATTTGTACTCTGTTTCTCTAATGTAAAAAATGTCGATAAAGTAAAAATTACATAAAAGAACAAGTGGATTAAGAACACTTAGGCTGAAATTTGGTCAATAAAGTGCCATGTATATAAGAACCAATCAACCTGACAAAAGAAAAATGTTCTTATAAAAATTATAACCAATTTGTACTGCTAGTGAGGATTAACTAAACCACGGTTC
The DNA here is from genome assembly GCA_026546935.2 of Palythoa grandiflora. NCBI lineage: Eukaryota > Metazoa > Cnidaria > Anthozoa > Zoantharia > Sphenopidae > Palythoa > Palythoa grandiflora. The sequence continues at coordinate 1,634 of JAOCPT020545676.1, read as the reverse complement.
TAGACAACTCCATTTATTACACCACAGTTGCTGTACTTTACACAGGGAATTTGAATATGGTTCAAAATCTAAATTACAGCAAATTGTGTTAGCGATACGATAAACAGTTATCCCTTACAATCAAACAGAGATATTTAGCCAGTGGTATCTCGCGGTTTCTCGCAATTCATCATACTAGCAAGTGACTCAAGTTGCCTAACAAATTCTAATTACAAATTGTTGGCGATACAATCCCCCGCTAAAAAAGGAGGGTTACAGTAATTATAGTAAGTAGTATCTGAGTGTTACTGCAGTCGCAGTAATTATATTTTTAAAGTCAGTGGACTTCCCAATGAACACTGAAGCCTGGGTACTAGCCAAGTGAGCCAGGCTACTAAGCAATGGTATGAAATTCAAAACTTGATTTTTTCGCGTCAGTTGTGAAGTAACGGTCGTCGAGACTGAGCAGTTTTTAGAGTTAAGGAGACCAGAATCTTTATCTAATGGATTGAATAACTGCGATGGTCTCTCAAGTTTTTTACAAGTGTAATGCAGAAGAAACTCCGTAGCTAGATACATTGGCAGCCACAATAACAAAGATTTTGTATGAAATAACAAAGAGTGGTTTGGTTATCAAGTGATTGCCGAAAATGTCGATGAGTGTGCTTCAGCCGTCAAGTGACTACTGAAGATGTTGACGAGAGTGCTTTAGCTGTCTGCTAATTTAAAGATGTCTGAGGCAAGTGCGACCAGTGGAGAAAAGGAATCTGCAGAGCCAGGGAGAGCAATTCGGAAAAGAATACCGACGGAGAAAGGGTATAGTTACCTGCTTGATTTAAAGATTACAAACTTCAAGGCAAAGAGAGCTGAACTAATCAAGCGAATTCGAGCCACACTTCAACAAAGTGGTCCGACGGGTAATTTAGTTGAATTTAAGGAGTCAAGTGAGGCTCAAGTAATTTATTCAGAATTTAAAGATGTTGTCAATGAAGACCTACAATTTCGGCAATAAATCGTTAAGTCTAATGCGATCATTTTTTGATGGTCGGCTAAAGAGAGTCAAAATCGGGGTAGCCAAAAGTGACTGGAAAAAAATGAAAAGAGGACGTCCCCAAGGGTCTTCACTTGGTTCCTTGTTATGAAACCTTTACCAAAATGATCTATCATATCAAGTGAGGAGTACTAATCTAACAATGTATGCTGACGACCATCAACTGTATAGTTTGGGAAGTGATGTAAAGGCTATGGAAAATCATTTGATCAGTGAAGCTAATAAAGCACTGTCCTGGTATAACAACTATCTTATGGCCAACCCTGACAAGTTCCAATTACTATTGGTCAAACAACGAAAGAACAAAGAACATGCATCACTTACCATCAGTAGATATAAGATTCAAAGTACAGAAGACATTAGGCTTCTCGGTGTTAATATTGATGAATATCTTATATTTAGTAAGCATATTGGAGACTTGTGTAAGAAAGCTAGTAAAAGAGTTGGGGTACTCTCTAGACTGAGAAACCTTATTCCTACGGAAGCAAAATTATTACTGTATAAGACATCAGTTATGCCATATTTAACATATTGCCATCTTATATGGCATTTTTGCAAAGCCTCGGATTCTAGAAAAGTTGAAAGGGTACAGGAACGGGCTCTT
>JAOCPT020545609.1:0-11249 GCA_026546935.2 Palythoa grandiflora | reverse complement strand
GCCGTTTTGCACCAAAATATTCAATAAATATCAATTTTGTTTAAAAATCCATCCTTAGGTTTATTATTAAGAGGGCCGGTTAAGACACGGGTGATGAGACCCTTTTCCTGTTAATGTGCTACATATATAAATGGGTAGCCAATAAATGTTATAGTTTTAATATACTAGAGTGTTTTAATTTAAATATTTTTTATTTCTTTCAAATTTGGGATAAACAAGAGGCTCATAGAGCCTGCACTGGGTTGCCTGCCATATAGCTTTTATCTTATCTTCAAAATAGTACCAATTTGGCCATATACTTACATAACTCCACCCTTCATTCTATAGCCAAAAATTGAAAGGTATAGAATTTCCTAGATTGTGCACATATGACCTCTAACCCGTGCTAATGTACGCGGGATGTAGGAGACGCGCTATTCGTTACTCACCAAGAATAAATTCTTTAGTTAATCTTTATTCATACATGTATTTAACTATATAAACAAAAGGTTTTGTACAATCGCCGCCTCTGTTAACTGGACCGAATTATCATAGTTTATTCATATTCAAAACCTTTATATAAGATCGATTCCACAAGGCTGAAGCGTTTGTTGAGTAAATTGGCAACAAAATAACAAGGCTCGAGCCGCCAGGTCTACCAGATTTCTCAGTTGGTGAGGTAAGCACGTAACATACAATATAGCCGATTACAGACAAATTTGTGTTTAGTGTTTGATTTCTGTTGCATATAAGTAGTTGATTGTATGGCAGAGTATTCTGAAGCCCTTAGCATTTTCATAATAACGATGTGTGTTTCGACACGTCACAAGGAAAGATGGTGAGCTATTGAGGGCGTCAGTCAGTGAGGCAAAACTCTATCCATGGAATTTTCATTACCAGAAGGACATTTTGAACGGCTAGCTATTTTTCAAATTCACGTTTCTCTCGCTTGAATGAGCTGCGATGCTGTTTTGTTTTTATATTCGATGTAATACCAACTCAGAAAAAAAATACAATGCTTACAACCAATCCAATTTTTTTTTTCCTTAAAGAATATCAAACTATAGTTTCAAGACACTCAGTAATGGCAAGTTCCGCCATTTAAGGCCTCTTAGTGTCTTCGGTTCAGCACATTTTCGCCATGTTCTATTTACCTTGATTGAAATTGAATTCTTCATATAAAATATTTAAAATTGGGCTATAAATGTATAAATCTTTAATTAAAAAAGAAAGTTTTCGGTCGACTTGACCATCATCAGGCAGTGATGATGATCAAGCCGACCGAAAATGGCTCATTTTCAATACCTTGATTGAATAATTACGAAAATTTTATTGAATCAGTGTTTGTTATTTTTTGTCCGCCTTTTAAAACAATGCCTGATAGTTGAGACGACAGCAGAATTAATAGTAGTAATATTAATATAAGTGCATAAGTTTTCAGTTCAGTTTCTGAATCTTTTTTTGATTCATAAATCTTTTCAAATAAAAAAAGTGACACTCCATTGATTTGGAAATAGTAAAGACTAGTCTAGGAAAGACAATGGATTTCAATCATTAAACATTCATTCTTGTTTGGAGTTATCACGCAACAATGGGCCGTCGCTAGCTCTAATCAATGGTTGCATACCGCCAAAACACACGGTGACGGTTTGAGAAAGTCGTAAGGAAGAGGCATTGTTCGATCTACCTACCGATTACCGTATTTGTGCGTTTTCTCGTGAATCAAAAGCTCCAAGTACGATAGAAAATACATTTCATAACTTATAACTAATTTATGAATTTAGTCCGAGACATCTGGTTAATTCGGAATTTGGCCCGCACCATAGCCTTAATCATGTCAATTCCTTGCCCTTGTCGCTTAAAATAGAATAAAATAAAATAGAAAATAAAATAAGATGAATAAAATAAAAATAAAATAAAATAAAATAAAATAGAATAAAATTATTCTTTATTGACATTCGATCTGTTTGGTTGACAGCAATTAGCCTTTACCTAAACGAGCAGGGGACTGGGTACGAATATTTAAAATTGATTGACTTGAAAAATGAGGCCCGCCATCTGAAAGAGCAGCCAAATATTAGTAAGTTCACCAAATTTGAGAGTCATTGGTTTAAAGGCAAAGGCATGGTACACTTGTATGGACTGGATGGACAAGCATCCATCCAATCCATACAAAAGTCTCTTAAATTTGGCAATTTTTAAAAGTGTTCCATGCCTTTGCCTTTAAACCAATGACTCTCAAATTTGGCTGCTTTTTGAGATGGCAGGCCTCATTTTTCAATTCAATCAATTTTAAATATTTGTACCCAGTCCTCTGCTCATTTAGGTAAAGGCTAAATCAAAAGTCCTCCAACCCCCCTTCTCTTTTGAATCTTCCTGGCCCTTTTAGAGAGTGTCCAACCTATGGACCATCATAAATTGGGACAACTCGCGCCTATGTGCTCCTCATTGTACAAATGAACTGCCGACTTGTTTGTGCTCAACAGTTCCATGGGTGACTCGTACTCATAGCATTCTTCATCCACATTGAACTTAAAGGTAAGGAGAGACCCCACGGTACTGCGCTGCAACTGTGCACACTCTTCTGTGTCGATCTTTCTCACCATAGAGAAGCATCGTTCGCTATCAGCATTACTTTCTGGGAGAGCGAGCAGGGCCCTTACTAGTGTCAGAAGATGTGAATACATGGGCGCAGCACCCCCCACCTCTGTCACGTTGTGCATGTAGCTGCCCAGAACAAATCAACATCTGTTTCATCTGGGAGATCGCTTGTTTCTGCCATTTGATAATTGATTGCCTCAGTTTTCAGCTCATTTAGTTTGCCTTTGAGCTGAAGCTGGGGTAGTTCTTTTGCAAGACATACAACAGCATTTGGGAGGTCTTTGAATGTGCACCTTTCAGCCGGATTCAATACATGCAGATCTGACAACAGAGTGGAGTTAACGGAAACTTCTTGAATATAGTGGCAACAAACTTAACATAAAAGATTTGCACATGTTCAAAGAACCGTTTGACTTCTGGCATCACACCATCTTCAAGTAAACTTACAGCCAAACTTCTCGCTTCTTCCCCAACCTCTACTGTGTTATCATCAAGCTGGTTACTTTCTAGAGGTGTGCTAGTTATGTCGGTGGGGTCGATTGAATCTGCATCGATGAAACAGCGCAAGACACATTTAGTCAGCTTTCTCATATAGGCATGCAGTAGATGGATGGTTGTGTAGTTTGTGGCTTGGAAAGCGGTATTGAAGGCATTGACTGTAGGCAGTACAAACTTCAAGAACAGCAAGTATGACTTTGTCTCGTTGTTCAGCTGTTCCTTGATGTTACACACCCGACCACGTTTCTCGCTCTCAGGATGGCTTTGGCAGTGGCGCACAACACCATTGCGCTGGCCCTTCATTGTATTAGAAGTGTCACTGTTAAAACAGATTAGCTTGTCGTAACTTAGATCTGGGACTCAAGGCTCTCGCTAACCTTGGCAAATATTGCAGCTGCTGTTGTGCCGTTTGCTGTCGGGAGATCAAGGAATCTGGTGACGGCATTCATCAAATTGGTGTCAAAAAAATGCAGCAATATCACCAAGTCCTTCGCTTCTACCTCACAATCATTAGACTCATTGATCAACAGGCTAAAATAGACTGAGGGAGTCGTCGAACTGAGAGCTGCAACAAGCTTCTCGTGGTAATACTTTCCATTGCCGTTTCTGGACAGCACGGAAGTTTTGGTGTGAGAACACTGAAAACCTTGTGCCACATCATTCTTTGGAAACATGCTTTTAATGAGTTTTGTAAATGATCCCCAATGCAAAACGGCAAATTGTGGTCAGTCACAAACTGTACAAATTTTGCCTCGGCCTGCATAATCTTCTCTTGCAAATCTAATTCTTTTTGTCTTGCTCTTCTTGCTTCATCACTATCACCAAAGCCAAAACTGATGATTTACTAGCAGACATGCTTTGATTATGTTTCTGAGTCGCAAAATGTATTAAAACATCGTTCCTGCTGCCATGAACAACAGAGAACTTGCCCAAACAAACTGTGCAAGTTGTGAAATCCTCACCCTCATGACCTGTCAGGCACGAACCAGAATATTTCTGTTCTCTCCCATTAACCTTTACTGTAAATACTTCATTCTTCCATTTGGATCGGAATGAACACTCGTGTTTCCTTTTCTTACTCTTAGAAAGGTCAACAGATGGCATCTTACAAGATAAATTCAACTGAGTGTTTTTATTATAAACAGCTAGCCGTCAACATTGATACCGTATTGTACACGTGCAAATTGAAAGGTGTTGATTTCTCTTCTCTGGACCAATCAAAAGAGGGCTTTTCATTTTTGCAGAAACCGCAAACACTTATTTATTAACTTAACTATGTTAAATAACGAACTTAATAAAAACACCAAGGCTGAGACAATTAAAAAATTGTAATAAAGTAAATAAGAAGTGAAGCTGCGTTGCTTTTCAAAATCGGGACATTTTCTGTCCCGACTGACATTGAGCCAGGATTCGGGATTCTCAGTCAAAATCAGGACTGTCCCACCTAAATCGGGACAGTTGGACACTCTGTTTTACTCCCCACCCAACCCCACCCCTCTGGAATTTCCAATTCCATCTGTGGACATAAGCCTCCGTATAAGGTTATACAGTGTATGAGCTAGTAACCAAGATTGAGTGATCCAAAAATTAACCACCCAAATTTGTAAATTTAATAACAGATATCACCATTGGAACTGGCCTTATTTATTCCATAAACTGAACGAAGGTCATAAGTAAATAAGTTAAAGTGTCTATACGGCCTACAGGGTTTTTGTGTTATTGCTATATTTGTATTGAATAAACAAGTATTCCCAAAAAATTTTTTCGGTTCTGCAACTGCTTCGCTACAAAATCAAGCTTTAATTTACCGCACCTGTAACGCCCAATGAAGATAACCGGGAGTTGCAAAGTCTGGGTCCAGAACAGGCTGTGACATCATGTCAGGAATCGTCAACTCTTCAATTCACTGTTTCATTGCTTTGTTTATACAAATCCAATCATTTTTCGGATGGTTTACTTCAAAAAACGATCGGGTTTGTTTGGAAATACAATAAAATAGTGAAACGAAGTGGCGAGAAGAGTCGGCGATTCCTGACATGACGTCATGGCCTGTTCTGGACCCAGACTTAGCAACTCCCGGTCATCTTCGTTGGGCGTGGCTGGCGCGGGAACTTTGAAGCTCGATTTTGTAGCGAAGCAGTTGTGGAACAAACATTTTTTTTGGAATACTTGTTTATTCAATATAAAGTTAGCAATAACACAAAAACCCTGTAGCCCGTATAGTTCACAAAAGAAGCTCTGAGAGAAAACCGAGGCACAGGCGGGTTTTTCTCGGAGTTTTTGAGTAAACTTGAAAACTTACAAGTGGTTCCATAACTGAACGTTTCAAGCAGGGAGAATTTTCTATTTCTTTTATAAAATAAGCTTTCAAAAGCAAGCGATAAAACCAAACGGTGCACAGCCAATCACAAAGCGCTTTATTCTATGAAATCCGCATGTATCATATCACACAAAAAAACATTATCTGTGAAAATAAATTTCTAAAATCGAAGTTCTTGTGGGGGGCCTCATGAAAACCACTGGTTTCATTTTAAATATTTATGAAATATAAGCCAAATTCTATCGCAATGGTGAATGTCCCGCCCGAAAGGCAAACTTGAACTATATTTAGACGCTAACTCCTGTGGTCAGAGTAGTAAGGGGTGAGGATAATTATCCTTGAAGTGAATATTCTGCCTTGTAGACAGACCTAATCTATATTTAATCAACGCCTCCTGTGATCAGAGTAGTAAGGGGTGAGGAGAAAATTTTATCCTTAAAGTGAATTCACACCTTAAGACAGACCTGATCTAAATTTAGACGCCGCTTCATGTGGTCAGAGTAGTAAGGGGTAAGGAGAATTATTCTTAAAGTGAATATCCACCTTATAGACAGACCTAATCTATATTTATACGTCTTTTCTTGTCAGAGTACAGTAAGGGGTGAGGAGAATTATCCTTAAAGTGAATGTCCACCTTATAGACAGACCTAATCTATATTTATACGTCTTTTCCTGTTGTCAGAGTAGTAAGGGGTGAGGAGAATTATCCTTAAAGTGAATGTCACAACTTAAAGACAGATTTATTCTAAATTTAGACGCCGCCTCCTGTGGTCAGAGTAGTTAAGGGTGGGGAGAATCATCCTTAAAGTGAATGTCTCAACTTAAAGACAGATTTATTCTAAATTTTGACCCCGCTTCATGTGGTCAGAGCGTCCCTGAAGTGCACAACACTGTGAACGGTCTGCACAATGTAAATCAATAGATCAGCTTTATCAGTTTTGCTTCTTCTAAACGGCTTAAAACTTACTCCTATAACAATATGTTGGATTCCATTCCGTCATGGCCTTTAAATAAACAGTTAACTTCGCACTCATTAATGTACGCATAATTTAAAATAACGAATTCTGATTGGATGTTATTTTAAAATGACGAATTCTGATTGGATAATATTTTAAAATAACGAATTCTGATTGGATGTTTATTAATAATTATTTCTTAAAACACTTTACAATAAAAATAACGGGTGAAAGTTTTTTAAAAAGCGTACGACTTTTCGAGTGCTAATGTCATTGTCAAGTAAAAAAGCGTCAAAGTCTTTATTTACACTTGTAAGCATTTATAATTCCTGCTATTTTTTTGATTACTTTATATATGCTAATTTTATTCTTATAGAAATTTTATTTCGTTGTACATAACAATTGTTCTTCGTGCATTTTGAACATTTCTGAATAGGATTTTAATTCAAGCACTTCTATTGTTTTCTAAGTTATAAGTACATTAAATCTTAACCCGCTCTTTTACTTGACAATGACAGTAGCACTGTCGAAACGTCCTAGATACCCGAATTTTTATTTTAAAGCGATTGGATGTTATTTTAAAATAACGAATTCTGATTGGAGTTTATTTTTGAAAAACTGCTTCGCACTCGTGCAAGTGCGTTGGTAAGGCGGAACGTTCACTTTAACGTCACGTGATCTTCACTTCTCAAAATGCATTGTTCTCATTAAAAAGTAATTACATGTGAATGCAATATCTAAATAATTATTTATAAATAACTAAAATTAAAATATTTTCTTCCTTCTGTTGATTTTTAGAAGTTCGCCATATCAAACATTTTTAACAACGTCCATTTTCATCAAGTTAATCTGTGCGCCAGTGAGCAATCAACAAAAAAGAATCTCTGGGATTCTCATTGAGATAAAAATTCAGCTGGCATTTTAAAATTTATCAACCATTCAATAATTTATATATGCATAATAATTTTTCGAGAAAGCTGCCCGTTTTAAACAAATAACATTTAAATAAAACAATTTTGACACAAAAAAATTCTTTTCCGAAAAGTCACAAGTTAAATTTCTCCTGGGCCCCTCCTTAAAAGGTAGGGTTTATTAGGATCGTGAGTACGATTTTTTCCAGGGGGGGGGGGGGGGTGAGCGAGCGACAAAAGCACCCATCACACCCCCTCTGCGAACGGGGCTGGCTATACAAATCCTCCTGTTGTCGGCCCAGAAACTGTTCTAGTAGGAGAAAAAGGTCCTAATCCAAAGGAAAACTGGGGCATAACTGATGAAGTATCCACGCTATAAGACTGCATCATTGGCAGCGCGTTACTCGAATTTCCCCCAGTTAAAAACAGAGACCCAGTGTTATTTGGTGAGTAGAATGATGACGCGATATTGTCTATGGAATATTTCAACACATTACTCGATGAACCAGCCACTGCATTATGAGCCGACTTGTTAATAACAGGCTCTCCTGTTGATTTCGATGAGTTGTTCTTTTGATTAAGATTGTAGCCCAAAGCTGTTGATTGTGATGGCCCAGTGAGAACCGAAGAATTTGAAGTGTTACTGAAAGATGTTCCAGAAACTAATGCAGTGTTTGGACTCGACGAAATCGGGTTTTTTTGTTCAACCATACTTGGAAGAGCAGCTAATGCTCGCAGCGGATTCACTGAATGGTCCGTTGTTGTCTCCGCCACACACGTGTGGATTAGATTTGGATTAACTGTAATCATGGCACTACTATTATAATTAGAAGTACCTGATCGACCAATCAGATTGTCAATAGCATATGACGACAGGCCTGATGACAAATCAGTTGGACCAATCAGAGACTCCGCTGAGAAGTCAGTAAAAATGTGGTTTTGCAGGGAGGTGTTCCGTTGCCTTTCCTGGGTGGGCGTCGCCTGGCCTACAGATGAATCTGCATGCTCCACGGTGATATCATTTCCACTAAGCAAAGCTTCGGCTGAAAAATTTGAGAAGCTGTGCTGAGTGTTGTTTCTCGACGATAAGTCCTGGAAATTTCCACTGGACGAAACTGAAAACATATTCGTGGCCTGAGATGGTGTTTCCGTTAATGAAGCATTTATTGATGGAATAGTCGTTGCTAGTATGTCATCACTATTCCCAAGAAGAGCCTCGGCTGAAAAGCTGAAGCCTGGTTGTGAGTGCTGTGACTGCATGTGGCTAGTGACTGGTTGCATCTGTGTTCTTACAACTTGAGTAGCAGCTTGGGTACAAACGGCGTGAAACTGGGTTTGACTCTGTGAAACCTGAGTGGTTACTGACTGTGGTTGCGGTATCAACTGCACGTGAGAATTTTGTGGCTGACTTTGTGGCTGGCTTTGTTTGTGGGAAGCCTGTGCTCGGCCTCTCATATAGGTCACTTGTTGTTGGGTTTGTACGAAGGAAGCCTGTGGTTGGGTGTGCGTGGAATGAGCCCCTGGCTGGGCTTGTGTAAGGTGAACTTGTTGTTGGGCTTGTAAGAAGGATTTCTGTGACTTAGTCTGTGTGAGGGGAGCCTGTGGCTGAGTTTGTGCTGGGGGAACATGAGGTTGAGATTGAGAGTGGGTAGCCTGTGGCTGAGCTTTAGCCATTGCAGAATGTAACTGAATTTGAGGAAGAGCAGAGTTAGCTTGTGTTGTGGTGTTGGAAGTATCTGACGTCAAAGCAGTCGCGTGAACTGTTTCTTGTGGCACAGAAGGAATTCCTGAACGGCATTGTCCTGCATTTGACTGAGCTATCTTCTGATTGGACATTAAAGTATATCCCTCACTTTGAGGTTGCTGTTCTACATTTGTCAGACCAGTCAGTGATTCAATGCTGTAGGCCATTCGGGGAGATTGCCGAGTTTGAGTTGATTTCAACGGAGCAACCTTGTTTCCACAATCACTGTTACTGCCTTGCGCATCATACTGCGATGAATTAAAGGCTTGCTTTGATACTAAACTTGTTGAAGCTGACGACTGGTCATCTATACTAGGAATTAAACTGCTAACTGTGAAATTCTGTATGTTAAGGATTTCTTCTTGTTCACAAATGTCCATGTTGACTGGCATGTCGATAGTCATTGAGGGTTGTGACATGCTCATTCTTGGCATTTTTAAGGGTTTTGTTTGCTGGCTTTTCTCAATATTTGAAGAACACAGAACCTGCGGCTGTGTTACGGAGTATTTTGGCGCAGCCACTGCTGTATTAGAACTTTTGCTGGGTTCTTGAGTTACATCCCTTACTAATTTTGAAATGTTCGACGTTGAAGGGCTATGAAGTCTTCTCTTATTTGAATTAACAGCTTTTTTTGGTTCACTTGGACAAGCAAGTCGCTCTCCATTTCCAGACGACTGATCAGCACGTTTTTCCTGCAGATCTGGCTGAGAAACTAAAACAGGAGCAGTATTGATTCCGACAACAGGTTTGTTAAGGTTATTATCTACATTATTTACAACTGTTGTTGCTATAGTAACAGGTGACACATAGCAAACAGCTGTGGCTGTTCCGATCGGTTGCTGATTGACAATCACATATGGTACTGTGGGTACACAAGACATATTCTGAGGAGCTGAAGTACAGACATTTGTTGTACTCGTACTTCCGGCTTGAAAACTCGAGTTTACTATCGTTGCCACACTATGAAATGAAAATCCCAGCTGGTTCTGTGTTGAAGTAACTGAAACTGCCCTTGACGCCTCGACAGTTTGAAGTTCATTCATAGTATTTGACGCGTTTCCTGGAGCAACCGTATGAACTATCTCTACTGGCATTGTGACATTAACAGATGCAGGTTTGGCAAGGGATTCTGGGATGGTTATGTGAAATTTCTTCAAGAGCTGTCTTAAATCTTCATTTTGTTTGAATGTGGCTTCCAGCTGTGTTTGAAGATTGACAAGTTCGTGAGCTGTTGAAAATAAAGGTTTTAGGTGATATGACTTTACTTATTGGTTAAGACAAAGTTCCTTCAATCAAAATTAGCCATAACTAGTAAATACAAATTAATTTCTTCACAAACTACAACACTTTTAATTCTATTTTTCTTAAAAAAGGCAAAATTTACCTTGTGACCGTGAAAAATATCTAGATAACAAAATTGTAAGAATTATTTATGACAAATGAGTTGGCCAGTTTTAGCTAGTGCTATTTACTTAGAAGTCCGTCAAAACTGATTAAAATTTTGATAAAATATTTAAAAACTTTACAATTTGCACACGTGAAAACATAAAAAATTTTAAACGTTTCGACAAAAATATATACCTAGACCAGTTAAAGAAGCCATTGAAATTCAAAAACGTCACAACAATATTAATAGAGATGACTGTTAGAAATTAAGTGTTACATGGAAACAATTGATCAAGGAGAAAAATCTTACCGCCTAGGCAGTTTTATTGCACTGCCTCCAAACACCAAAAAAATAACTAGTTCTATTATACTTTGCTGCTTATATTGTTCTTTTATGCACATTTAGTTTCTTTATTTTAAACGTTTTATTCTACTCATTTGTATCATTCTGATGAAGGCTTCCAATAGAGAAGTCGAAACGTAAATGTGTTTTTAAAAAAAGATTTATATTTTAACGCGTGCAAACCGTAAAGCTTTTACATATTTTAGTGAGAGAAAAAGATGATGACAATGACGATGATGGTGATGATGATCATGACAATGATAATGATGATGGTGATGATGATGATGGTGATGATGATGATGATGGCGATGATGATGATGGTGGTAATGCTGGTGATGATGATGATGGTGATGGTGATGATGGTGGTGATGGTGATGATGATGATGATAATAAGGAGGATGATGGTGATGATGATGATGATGATGATGATGGTGGTGATGCTGATGATGATGATGATGGTCATGATGGTCATGATGATGATGATAATGATGGTGATGATGATGATGGTGAT